>JAPYZB010000225.1:0-25419 GCA_030522745.1 Eupelmus kiefferi | reverse complement strand
CAGATTTGGTATTATGTTAATTATCACGGTGTAGAAGTAGTTAGCGTCAAATTTTTTTTATAATAATATTATTTATTGATGTGTACAATTCAACAAACTGTTAATTATCTGGTGTAAAGCCTCTGTGTAGAGCTAAAATGTGCTTAATATCACTGGTACCGCAAAAAGGGCCCAAAATCTACTTTTCGTTAAAAATGAGATAAGATTAGATTTATGCATAGAAAATGATGCTACATTATTATCTTAATAGAAAACAGCGGAAAATCTATTTCAAAAATCTAACTACTAATTACATCTGTGGTAATTTCAAGATCCACAATCCGCCGTGCATGCACCGATTCAAATATGTTATTTGCTTGACAGATAAAAGTAAAATTAAAAATTAGTTGATTAAGTTAAAGAAAACAGAATTTTAATTTCTAATTCTAATTAAATAAATCTATTTATCAATCGTAATATAATGATGGAGAAGATTTTTGAAAACGAAGTATTTATTTATTTACAAACAAAAACGACAGCTGGAACTGATAAAACTTTTTATACTTTAATAAAAAATTGTGTCTGATAATAAAGAAAAACAATTTTTTTACATATAGTACACCGTCGAGAAGTGATTATTATAGTTGTCAGAGAGAACAGCTAATCAGTTTTTAATATTTTATCTAAAAAAGTACTTAAAGTTTTTAAATTGACTTAATTATGTTTCTAAGTGTTGTGGTATTAATTTTATGATATAAAAAGTAAAGTACGGACAAGTACTTAATGATAATTTTTTGTCTACAATGTAAAAAAATATGAAAAAAAAATATGAAAAAAAAACGCACAAAATTTTTTGTTAAAACATAAAAAATGTTATCGATTCCAGATTTTTTTCTGTAAATAAATAAAAACTGCGTTTTCATCTACTATACCCCTATTGCTGCCCTACGATTACTCTCCATATCAGGGGTTGACATTGCATTCAGGCGCTCCATTCTACGTTCCTTGTGACATGCTACGCTGCGCCGTCTGACTTGTTTCGCTTTCCCATCTACAAGTTTTGTAAGCTTGGTTCGATTAACGAACTGGCCTAGTAGACAAGAACTCTATGAAAAGGCCGTTATAGATATGACTTACGGTTGTTTGTCAATCAACCCACACTAATAAATCGAAACAAGACAGAGAACTCAGTACATATACCACATTGCAAGGGAATAATAAAAGACCCCAAAAAAATGAGCAAATATAAACGAAGAGTTTTTAGTAAGAAATTTTTCGAATAATAGAGTTTAATTAGCATTGTAATAAGGGAGTCCTTAATTAAAAAAGTAATAAGCGTTGATTTTTTTTTCATTATTTTAAAAATAAATAATTCAGACAAAATAAAAATTAATCCAATTTTAACATTATAAATTTTTCGTGATTATTATTTACATGACTTTGAAACTAATTATTTTATAACGTTTTGTAAGAATAAAAATATGCTATTGAAGCAGATAATCGTAAATCAATAAACATTATATTTTTTAAATTGACTAAAAATTAATTTATTAGACTTAATGTTTAAAAATTTAATGTTTCAATCATTAAATAAAATTAAAGAATTTTCCCGTAAGTAAAAAAACATTTATTGGGATAAATCGAGGATTAAGTATAAAGAAAAATTAAATTATGATTTTTCTGATACTTTGTACAATTTATTCAAATTATCTCCTTCGGTACAAAAATTTATAGCTACCTAATGTAATATACATAGTTAAAAAATTAATGTCTTATAACCGCGCAGTGCTTCGTCAAACAATCATTGTAGTTATATCAGCGCATGCTTGCGTAACTAACATAAAGCTGATAAACATTTAAAAAACAAATGTTCTGGCGCTTCGATAATAAAAAATACGCGGAATCTCTCCGTGTAAAAAAGTTAACATCATAAAATCTGCGCAACACGTACCGTAAGCTATAAGTACGCGCCAAAATATTTCTTCAATTACTTTTATGTATACATATATATTTATTAAAAAAGTAGCTGTCACTTTGCGTCGATTGGGTATTAGGAAACGACTTAATTAACATTATAAAAATTTCTCTCGGCTACTTTAATAACTTACGTAAATATGTTTTATTTGTACGATAAAAAAGCACTGGTTCCCTAATCTCTGCGAGGATGAGTAATGGTTCATACAAATGCAACTAGAAAGACACGATAATGAAGAATGATGTATAAATAATAAATTCGATTTGATTCGATGAATTCGTACGTGTGCAAAGGCAGCATTTCTCTTTTCTTTTTATCTTAATAATATATGTTTTTATAAGAATTTGCATGAAATTCGTCAATTATTAGATTAATGCAATGATTTGCGACGAAGCGGAAGTATACTCCTAATACTCTTGCTTATAAAAATAAATAAAGCTCATGAAAGCTCGACCGTGGAAGCTTATAGATTCAAATACCCTTAACGCGCGAAGTCTTTAGAATAAGAAATTTCATGCAAATCCTGGCAATTAGGCGCTTCTAGACACAACCGTACTCATACCAAACCGAATTGGCAGTCTTGCGATCCTTGTCGCTTGGAGTTTCGAGCAGGTCTTTTTCGCTGTTTTTCGAATCATCCGCGCTCTTCTTAGGCGTAGTCGAGGCCGTCGTCGTCGTTGAGTCGTTGATTACCGCCGACACTTTGTTGTAAATAAGGAGCGGTCTTGGTTCGTTGTAAGGTGGCTGCTGAGGCTGCTGCTGCTGCTGCTGCTGGAAGCCCGCTGGATCGTCCGGCTCGGCTCGCTTTTCCTGGCTGGTTGTCCGCGTGAGCGAGGGTGACGAGTCGTCCGTGTAGTAAACCGTTCGCCTGGTGCCTGGATGGTTAAGGGAGAGCGGATCGTCTGGTCTCAGGCTCTCGGGATCGAGCCTCGCGTCGATGATGTGAGAGTCGTCGCCGCTGGAAGCGGACTCGTGTTGTTGGACCACTTCTTCGTCGAGGTCTCCTTCGACATTGTCCTCGTCGTCCTCGTCGTCGTAAACCTTCTCGTCGTTCGTGAAGGAAGTCTTAAGAGAATTATCGTCGGACAAGAGAGTGGCGTTGGCGTTCCAGGATGCACGCCGACTGTTTCGATTGAAGAGACCCGAGCCGGCTTTGCGCACCCGCCTCACGAAGCTGGCCCCGAGGCTCTTCTTCTTGGTGGAGCAGCTGTCGAGCTTTCGATAAAACTCCATAATCTTCTCTTCGAGCTTTTCCTTTTGCCGGTAGAGGTGGTTCACCTTGTCCGTGTACAGCTTCTCCTCCATGTGATAGTGCTCCTTGTCTTCGAGAGAGTGAGTGAGAAGCTCGTGATACTGCGTGAAAAGAAGGGATATGTGATCCATGAGGGAGCGTCGGTCGTTATCAAGGCCCGTGTTCATCTGGAGCAGCATTTCGCAGCGCTGATTAAGCTTGCCAATCTGCAGCTCGAGGTTCGCCAGTCTATCGTCCTTTCCGCTAAGCTCGCCCTGCATCTCGGTCTGTTTCAGGCTAAGTCTGTTGTTCTCGAGTTTGTTCTTACGGTAGTCTTCTTGGAGACTGCGGTACTGCGTTTTGAGGGTCTCGGTGTTGGTGTAGAGATTGCGGAAGTCCTCCTTGAGCTTGGAGTGCTCGCCTCGAAGATTGCTCAGGCTTTTAGCATTGGCCAGCAGACTGTCTCGCTCCGTCTGCAAGGCTAGGTACTTGGCCTCGAGCCTCTCACCTGACTCGCGTAGAAGACGCACCTCGTTCTTGGCGTCCCTGAGACTGGCCTTGAGACTGTCCTTCTCACGCGACAGGCACTCGTACTCGGTATTAAGCTGCTCGTGCAACGACTGCAACCTCTTCTGATCTCTGCCCAGGTCAGCATGCGCTCGCTCCAAAGCGGAGTGCTCGCTCGCAAGCTCGTCCATGCTGGCCTCCAGCCGAGAGTTAGTTAGTTGCAGTGCGGCCTGCTGCGACGTTAACGAAGCGCTCTGGGACTCTAGCCGAGTCACGTGCACCTGCAGCTTCGCCTTCTCCGACAACAGGGTCTCTGAGGCCGCTTGCAAAGCCTGTACCTTGGCCTGAAGACATTCCTGGTCCTCGCTTGTGGAAGAACTCGATACTCGCGCGCTATCCGAATTATCTGCCACTGATCTCGATGTCTCTTGATGTTGAATTACTCTGCTTACGACTTCCGGAATCTCCGCTATCTTATCGAAAATCTTCTCTGCTGGCAGTGTGAGGACGGCTTCGCCGTCGAGACCGAGCTTCTCCAGAGTTGCATGCACCTGCTGTACGTTCAGCTTTTCCGCTACCAAGTTGGACTGCAAGCTCTCGAGAGCTTCTCGATCGATGGCAGCACGGGAATCAAGCTCCTTGCTCGATCGCTCGATTTCTCGCAGACGGAATATTTGGGCTGCCGAGTTGCCAATCTCCTGTTGGAACTGAGCCACCTTTTTCTCGAGGATCTCGATGGTGTTCGCCGCTTCGTCGAGGGCGACGTCCTTTGTCTCAACGAGCTCGCGCAGCTTTTGCACGTCTCTGTGTGTGACCTCCTTGTCCTTCTCCAGCGAAGCGAGCTTCGACTCGAATTCAGCTTGCTTCTCTTTGACCTCGCGACTCGTCACCTCCTCGTTCAGCTTCAGTTCGTTTAGCTCGCGTTCCTTGCTCGCCGTACTTCGCTCGGCGTCGTCCGCGCGTTTTTCCGCACTTTCCAGCAGTGTTTGAAGTCGCTGCCTTTCCTTTGTGATCGTTGTCTCGTAGCCTCGCTCGAGCTCGCTCAGCTTCGTCTGCAGAGTCTGGATCTCCTGCTGCTGTTTGTCAAGATTGCTGCGCTGACTAGACAGACAAGCTTGCAGTTTCTTATTCTCCTCCATCGTCTGCTTGCAAACGAGCTCCAAGTCTTTATTCTGCTGAGTTAAACGCTCGGTGTTGTCGCTCAGCGAGTCCACCTTGAGGGATAACTTCTTTTTCTCTTTTTCTAACTCGAGCACTCGCGAGGAGCTTTCGTGGAAGGTTTTCTCTTTGAGCGAGTCAACGAGATTAGTCAGACGGCGGTTCTCCAGTTCAAGTTTCAAGGCGCGCGCTTGTGCGTTATTGGACAGTTGTTCGGATAATCTATTGTCGGTAGAAGCTCCAGATGCATCGGCTGGATCTGTTTCGGAATCACTCGCCGATCCCGCGCCGGTTAAGGAAGACAAAGCTCCGCTAGCTACCTCGCTGGCCACTGTTTTGATAAGTCGCTGCAGTTGTGCGTTTTCCTCGCAAACTTCTTGGTACTTATCCTTGTCCGCTACGCGCTCTAGCGACATGTCGTTTATCACTTGCTCGTACTTGATTATTTCCGATTCTAATTCGAGAACTTTTTCAGATCTTTTCCTCGATGAGTTGAGCTGTTCTTCTAGCATCTCTCTTGTTTCCATAAGTACCCGATTATCTTCTCGTAATTCTTCTATTCGACTTTTGTAGTACTCGATGTCTGTGAGCTTTTCACGGTAGCGCGCGACTTCTGCTTCTAATCGATCTGCTCGTTCTGCTCTCTCAATGGCTGCATCTAATTCATCCCTGTAGGATTTAGCTGCCCTCGCTTTTAATAACAGTTCTTGATTTTCTTCTCTTAATTTAGCAAGCAGTGATTTATTGTGTTCCAACTCTTCTTTACTCTCAATTAGAGCTTCAGTTTTTTCTTCAAGTTCTTGTCGTTGTTTTCTTACTTTGGACTTCCAGTCAGCCACTTCAACTGCATAGCGATGAACTTCTTCTCTACTAGTACTATTCTCTCGATTACCACTACTGGAAGGACTAAATAGTCTTTCAAGTTTATTTGACATGGAAGATGGTGTCATACTACCTTTTTGTGGAGTGGACATGTCTCCTCTCTCTACAGTTGATGTATCTTGCATCATACCTAATAATGCACTTTCTTCACTTCTGTCATCAAGAGTATTGTCATTACTACTACAATCTCCTCCACCTTCATCATTGCTGGTATTAGCCGCTTGTATACTTTTTAATTTAGAATAATAAGCATGTCGCTCTCGCATCAATTTTTTTACTCTAGTAAAAACACTTCCCATATTAACATTTTCCATTGACTCTTGTGTTACCACAATATCTTGGTAATCAGTAACTTGTTTAATACAATCAACTATGGCTAATTGTGTATCAACATTTAACGTTTTGATTCTTGTTATAAAATCTTCTTTGTTAGAACATTGTACAGCACAACCCAAAAGCAGCAACAACAGTAACTTGGCTTCTGCAACATGTCGTTCAGGATCCCTTCCTAATTTAAAAGTATCAGGTACGGAGAGCAGCAAGTGACCTAACTGCTCCTCATAAAACTGTCTCATGTTATCGACAACGATTTCAAGGTTCTTTACTCGAATTCTAGAATCTCCTCCAGATGGTATTACACCTTCGTGCAAAGGTTCAGGATCGCTAAACGATAATAGCAAAAATATAAATTCACAAAGAAGAAAGTATTAATATTAATAATAAAAGAAAAAAAACTCACATTTGAAGAAAAACATTGTGCAACAAAACTCCATCAACAAGATCGTCATAGTTGGTCAACGCATTCGGATCCTCTAGACAGCTGATAAACTGAAAAAGATAATTTTGAAGGTTAGGTCATTATTATTAAAATCCGTCTTATCCTCCCGTCATCCCGGCGCAATAAAGACACTTACCCAAGTCACCAAAGGACCACATAAAAATTCATTAATTTCCGCAGAAGCCATCTTAACAGGTGAAAAGAACGTCTATAACAAGGCTAAAATTTATCGTAAACAAAGAGCGAAATCAGCGAAAGCTTCATTTCCACCTATCCTCAGGATTCTCTCTCGGAGTAGCGATCTATTTGATATCGAATCATAATCGCGACGGCTGGAAGCACATCCACACCGAAGGAAGGGAATCAGTTATTTACTGAAACCGCGAAACGAAATACGGGGGGCCGTCTCTCCGTATGTACTCCTACTATCCGTAACGATGATACACACATACTGTAACACTAGACAACACGGCACACATGTAGAGGAATTCTCACGGTCGGCGATCGTACAAACGCTCTAGCTCTACTCCGAAGGACTGCAGTTTTATATATATAGGTACACGCATTGAAAGCGCGAGTGTAAGTATATAGTATGTTGTGTTATATATAGTTAGGCTTGTTCGGGTTAGTCTGGCGCGCGGGGGAGAGTTGCGCGCTTCAGCAGTTCAGCTTCACGGTTTGTCGGTATTGGTCGGCGGAACGAACATGGATGTGGACTCGTTTGATTTACTCGTCTGACAAAATCTTAGCAAATATAGTTTTATGTATATATAGCTTGTTGCATACCGGTTGCTGCTTTGTAGAGATGAGCCTAGCAAGTTTTTTGTAGGCGACTGTTGTGTGGGCTCGTTTTGTATAATGTTTTTGTAATATGAAGAAATTCGCGGTCGTCATCTTAGTTTTTGTAAGTTTTAGCCAAATTGAAATGGGTGGATAAATTAATAATTCTATTATTTTATTGAGAGATTTGAAGTTTACCTGTGAGTTTAGGTCTGTTTAGCGAGTGCCACAGGATTAGAGAATCTCCTTCATTATGTGATCGATGATGTACCAGCTGGTTCTTACAAATATTACAGTCTAATGTATGATGGCTTAATTAAAATAAGATTGACTACCCAGTAAGTATACTAATTTATATTTTTTATTTCTTGTTTGTATTTGTAACTAAGAAAATTATTTAATTGCCTTAGATCAGGTGATGCTGATATATATGTTTCCCAAACAACTACAAAACCAACTTATGAACCTGATCGTTATTGTTTGCAGTCTACAACTTGTGGAGAAGATATAATTTATATACCACAGAGGTTATTTTTTTAATAGCTTTTTACTAAATTTATTATATATTATAAGTACTTAATTAATTTTCATTTATTTTAGCTTTAAAAGACCAGTTAGCATAGGTGTTTATGGGCATCCATCTCATGAAACAAGTCGTTATACATTATTAGTTTACCAAGTAATAGATGTAAATGGAAATATTTTTGATGAACAAAATCCTACAAATGATAACTTTCAAGGAGCTCGGAATCCAAAGGTAGTCAAATATTTAAAACATTTAAAGTATTTATTACTACAATTACCTATTTTTCAGAAAGAAAAAACATCTTTTGTATTGACTCTGTTGTGGTCTCTCATTGATTTGTTATTTCATGTTCTATTCTAATATTGACTAGAAAAATTTCAAAATGTTAGAATATGAAAATCAAATGTTTTTGGAAATACTCCATGAAGATGGATTAGTTATAACAGCAAAGTAATTTTTATACTTTTTCATATAAATTTACTTATATGAGCCATATATTCATTATGTTATTATGTTACAGAGGTCTTGGTTTAGAGACTGTATTTATGAATATATTAAAGGCATATTCTGATCCTGGACAACTGGTTATTGTTCTTGGTACTACTGATCATGAAGAAACATATTTTATTGAACAGTTAAAGAGTCAAGGAGTAAAACATTTACCTAGAGTTGTTACAGCTCAATGTCTATCAGAAGAAAGGTTTTTAATTTTACTATAAACTACATTTAAAAAACTAATATTAAGAATTTGCTAAATATCCTTTTTATTGCTTTTTACTATTTATACAGAGATATTATGTATTTGGAAGGAGGAGTATTATTTATATCAGGAAGAATATTAGTAGTAGATCTTTTAAAAAATCGAGTGCCATTAAACTTAGTTAGTGGCATCCTTGTATATAGAGCACATTCAATTTTAACTTCACATCAAGAAGCTTTTGCTCTTCGACTTTATAGACGAACTAATAAGGTATTTAAATTAATATTATTAACAAAATACTTACGAAAATATTAAAAATTAATTCTATTTTTTGTAATACCTTTAGACTGGTTTTGTTAAGGCCTTTACTAACTCAGCCTTAGCCTTTACAGTAGGTTTTGCACAAGTAGAGCAAGTAATGAAAAGATTATTTGTCAGGAAATTATATCTCTGGCCTCGGTTTCATAAGATTGTTAATAGCAGTTTATCGAAACATAAAGTAAGTTTTAAATTCTCTTTCACAATACTTGTAATATTACTTTTGTTCACTATATTCTATTTTAAAAAAAATGTATTTATTACATTTTAGTCTGAAGTTTTTGAATTACATGTCAAATTAACATCTAAAATGTTAAATATACAAACAGGATTGCTTGATGTTATGAATTACATGGTACAAGAACTGAAAAGAATTAACAAATATGTATGTAATAATATATTTTAAATCTACAGAATTATCAAAGCATTTAAAGAAAAATTTTTTTTACAGATTGATTTGGATGAATTGACTGTTGAAAATGCTGTAGCAAAAAAGTTTCATAAACAATTACAATTACAATTAGACCCTATTTGGGACCAACTTAGCTTTAAAAGCAAACAATTAATATCAGATCTTAAAACTCAAAGATCCCTATTGATGTATGTTTTATATTTGTGATGATTTATTTTCAATTGATTTCAAGTATTATAAAAATTTCTTTGTTAAAATAGGTCTTTAACACACGAAGATTCTGTATCTTTTTATGCAATGCTTAATAGTCTTCGAACAATGGAATATGCTATGAAAAGTAGTGGATGGACTGTACTAGATGTTGTAGATGATATGTTCAAAAATGCAAAATTAAGAGTTTATACTGAAAATGGAGGTAAAAATTCTTACAAAAATAAAATAAACAAGGTTTCATACGATAATATTACAAAAATGTAAAAGATTCATGTTATAATATTGCAGATTTGAAGCCAGAATCAAATCCAAAGTGGACAGCTTTATCAGAAATACTTTTAGAAATTCGTCATGATAGTGTAAAAAGAAAGAAAGATAATACAGAAAAAATTCTTATTTTGACTCAAGACAGTAGGACATGTCGACAGTTAAAAAATTATTTAACAATGGGAGCAAAAGAGTATTTATTATATGAAGCAATGAAAAAATTAAAGCCTGATAAAATACAAAATTTAAAGAAAATTGAAAAAAGGTAGTTCTAAATGCAAGATTATGTTTAAATCTACTGGATTTTTATACGATTTTTCTGATGTTTATTTTTCGATATTTTAGCAAAACTTCTAAATCTGAAAACGTCAATACAGATACTGAAAGTGAAGTTTCTTCTGACAATAATGAAGATGAAAAAGAAAGTTATGTATTAACGTTGTCTCAAAAACCTGAAAGTACAGGTGATGATTCGGAAGTAACTGAAGAGAATGTTGAATCTAGTCAATGTTTTGAAGAATGTTCTCAGGTATGAATATTAAAAATGTTATCACTTATTGATCTATTTATAAACTAAATGGATAATACATATTTTTTATTTTTATAAAAGCTTGCTGATTTGGATTTAACTACTATATCTTCCAAAGAGCCTTTATTAATAATACAATCAATAAAAAAAGGAGGAGATTCAATGTCTCTACAACGAACTCTTGAAGAAGTGTTACCAAGTTATGTTATTATGTATGCAGCTGATATATCAGCAGTTCGTCAACTTGAGGTTTTTTAAAATTTTATGAATTTCACTAACATGATGTAATTTTAATAATTTTCTCTACCTATACCAATAACGTTTTATAGGTTTACCAAAACAAAAATCCATCAATTTCTCTAAAAGTTTACTTTTTAATTTACGGTGGATCTGTTGAAGAGCAAGCATATTTGACTTCTTTGCGAAGAGAAAAAGATGCATTTGAAAAACTCGTAATGGCAAAAACAGTAAGTTATAACTATTAATTATACTTTTGAATCATTTTATAAGATAGCTTAAATTAACAAAAATGTTGTTATAGACAATGGTTGTACCTATAGAACAAGATGGTAAATGTCCAGAACCAGAACCTTCAGAAAATGTTAATGAAGAAGAAAATACCCGCAAAGGAGGACTGAAAGAAGATCAAAATGTAGTAACTAACAAAGTTATTGTTGATATGAGAGAATTTAGGAGTGAACTGCCATCTTTATTACATCAACGTGATATAGAAATCGAACCTGTAACATTACTAGTGAGTTTAATGTCATAAAAATTCATTAAAATATGTAAATGTAAATATAAATTTCTGTAAACATAAATATTAATTGTTTTAGATTGGTGATTATATTTTATCACCTGATATATGTGTGGAGAGGAAAAGTATCTCAGATTTAATTGGATCTTTAAATTCTGGTAGATTATACAATCAAGCTGTTGCAATGACGAGATATTACGCAAAACCAATGCTTCTTATTGAATTTGATCAAAATAAACCTTTTGGTTTACAAGTAATAAGAAAATTCCATTTTATTAAATTATGTTTAAACATAAAGATTTTTACAAATTTTTATTTTTTATTTGTAGGGTAATTATTATGTCAGTAGAGACATGAAAAGCATTGATATAACTAATAAGTTGCAATTGCTTACAATGCACTTTCCTAGATTAAAGCTTGTTTGGTCACCAAGCCCTCATGCTACTTCTCAGTTATTTGAAGAATTAAAGGTAGTTTTGTCTAAACACTTATTGTAATTTAATAAGAGGTATTTAATAAAAAAATTTTTAAATCAACAGCAAGGTAGGCCACAGCCAGATGCACTACAAGCTGCACAAGTTGGCATGGATGATGATATTGATGACAAAAATCTAATGGCTGAAAAATACAATTGTCACATACAAGATCTTCTTGCTAAATTACCAGGAGTTCATTCGAAAAATTTGCGTATAATTTTAAATAAAGGTCAATCTTTAGATCATTTAATATCATTAACAAAGGTATTTTTTAACGGTCTACTAATCTTTTAACGATTTATCTTTTATGTATACTAATTAAAAATATTTAAAATATTTCAAGGATGAATTATCAGAGATGATTTCTAATGGAACTGATGCAGAATTATTATATAGTGCTTTACACTCTAAACATAAACCAACTTTAGAATCTGCCAATAGTGCTGTTAAAAGTGCTCCTTCAAAAGTTAAAAGCAGAGGTTTGTT
This sequence comes from Eupelmus kiefferi, assembly GCA_030522745.1. Lineage (NCBI taxonomy): Eukaryota > Metazoa > Arthropoda > Insecta > Hymenoptera > Eupelmidae > Eupelmus > Eupelmus kiefferi. The sequence goes on along the minus strand of JAPYZB010000225.1, from coordinate 13,445 downwards.
TTATAAGAAAAAAGGAGCAAAATAAAGTTTTGTTATTTGTTTAATTAATTTAATATGAAGTTTTGTTATTTCTTCTATTGCCACTATAATTATTATGTGATAACTGAAACGTTCTATATAAACAATCAATAACTTTTGAAAATTGATAGATATAATGAAAATTTTGGAAAGCAGAATTATGCATATAAGTTATACTAAACCGTTTTTTCGTAATATAAATATAAAAATTTGTATTTTTTCAGTCGTTTTTAACATACATTTTAACATCTATACATTTATATATACAGTATTTCTTCTGATAATAAATTTTATGAAGCGATTTCTTCACTGTCACTATTTGTATCTAAATTGTATAAAAATGAATCACTTTCAAACATTGGGAAATAAAATCTGAAAGTATTAGTAAGAAAACATTTATAATTTAATTTAATAAGAAATTGATTTAAATAGTAATAAATTCACTAACTCAGGTTGATCCCAAACTCGTTTTGCTGGTAGTTTATAGTGTTTTTTTTCTTCCATATGTGTCATAAGATTTTCTACATTTTCATCACAATAAACACATCTTTTTGAATGAATTTGTTTTCTTATATAATTAACTATTTTCACCTAGTAAATTTAAAAATTATTTATAACAAAAAATTATAAATATATTATATTTTAAAGTAAATTTAGAACCTTTTGATAAAACGTCAATTCCTTTGTAATCTCTTCAAAATCAAATTCATGTTTCAATTTTAAATGTTGTAAAATTGTAGCAAATTCTTGACTACTATAAGTACAAAATAAACATGTTACATTTATACTCTCATTATTCCAATCTGACCAAGTCTCTTCTTCATCACTAGTAAATCCAGAATGATCTTCAATTTCTCTAGAGGGCTATTGAATCGAATATAATAAATAAAAAATAAAATTGTTTACAATTTTTAATAAATGAAATAAATTACCATTTTTATAGACTTTCGTTTAGGATCCTTAGATTTTTCTGACAAATAATTTGTGATGTAATATTTATCATACATCTTATTATTAGGATTGACTTGTTTATGTAATTTTTTACGCATGTGTTCCTTTAAAACTAGACGATTTTTAAAGTTTTTTTCACAGTAAATGCATACAAAACTAAAAGAAAGAAAAATTTTAAAAATAAATATTTTAAAAATAATAATTTTATGACAATGTAACTAACCTTTCTATGTTACTTTGTATTTTATCAAGATATTCATCAATAAAAACTAAATTTTCTGGTTTACCAAGTAAAATATTGTGTTTTTGACAAAGATGCTTTATATATTCAACACGAGAACCAGAAAATTCCATTCTACAAAACATACACCCTCTTTTAAAAGATGTGTCTGCTCTTTCCTTTACTTGTTCTCCTAGAACCCACTCCTATAAAATTTTAGAACTTTAAGAATCTTATTTTTTACTAGATATGAAGTAAGTTAAGATTTATATTATATTTATCACATACTAATTTTGCACGATGTAATTCATCTCTAAGTGTTTTATCTTCCATTAAACAGTCTGAAAGTAAAAAGTAAAAACCTCCTTGACATTGTTGATTGTCTGCAGGTGTTGAAGGTTTACTGTCAACAGTTAGTGTAGTACAGAATGTGGTTAATGGTTCTTCTTTGAACTTCATTCTCCAATAACGAATATAACTAAAAAAAGGTACAATAAATTTAATATACTTTTACTTTAATATTTTTAATTTTATTTTTAATATTTAATATTTTAGCTGAAAAGAGTAATTAATTTTTTTATAAAATAGTTACCTTTTTAAACTAGCTATTTTATTTACATCTCCAATTACAAGCTGATGTTCATTAAATAAATGAGTTAAAAAATCTTGTTCATTAGTTGGAAGAATATATGAAGAATCACAAAGTAAACATGTAACGTCACAAGGTTGATCATCTATATCATAAAATTGAGATTTGCAACTTGTAGAATAATTTTTTAATTCAGAAGAAATTTTTCTATTATCTGCCTTAGAATTATCTATAACAAGAAAAACCAAAAAGTTAATTAATCTTATTAAATTTTAATAACTAAATTTAAATATTATGCTTATTTTGTAACCTTTTGAAGACATGATTATTTTTAATTTTGGGTTTAAAATCAATTTACTAGAATTGACATTTTTATTTAAAAAAATATCTTTATAAACAATTATTTATTGTCGTATCATAATTTATTATAAACAAATAAAAATAAAACTATAAAGTAGCTTATGCGTGCTGCAGTTAGCAGACCGCAGTGTCCGAACGTTCTGAAGTTAGAACAGAATCAAGATCAAACGATTGATCGAATATCAAAAGTCGATTTATTTAATAGCGCGAAATTTTGAATTTGCAAATAACATTTTTTTTTAGTTGGAAATTTTTTCTTATATAAATAAATACCTAATTAATAATTTAAAATTACTGCAATATAAAAAAATATATATTTATTTTCAAATATAAATATATATTTAGGACTATATGTATGTACTTATGGGAAATAAATTAAGTGAATGTAAAAACAAATATTTTTTCTTTATTTTTTCAAAATACAAAGTTCTGTTTACAAATGATTTATAACTGTTTACAAATTTAACATTTTGGCCATTTCATACAATTTTTAGTAAAATATATAAAATGATTTTCGTATAAAAACTATTCTTTTAGCATAAATATCATTTAAAGTTTTTTCTTTATACAATTGCATTTAGCAGTCTCATGATCAATATAATAACTATATTTTTTAACAACTGAGCCTTAAGAAGTTTTCAATGATTTTACAATTTGATTATTTAAACCATATAACAGAGTAAGATGACACAGATGCAAAACTGCACTACTGAATACAGTACTTGGATATGTATTCCAACACATTTCTACAAATCCTAAAATCACAAACTTGGTAACAGTCTTATAATCACAGCACCATACTAAATATGGTAATGTATGATAGTACCATATATAAAATTGGTAATGCAAAGATCTGCTAAAAGCTAAACCTATAAAGTTTGCAACAAACATTGGTAAGATGAATAATTGAGAAGTTGTTGACATATCAACATTAGTCTTTTTATCAAATTGAGGGCGAAGGTCCTTTTGAACACTCATTAATTTCTCATAAGAACTTAAATACTTCAACCATTTTGGAGCAAAATAAATCAATGTCAAAATATGTAAAGCTAGTAATGTTATATGAAAATAAGGATCTACAAATGAATCTTCTGATAAAAATCTCCAATTAACAGTCCACTTGTACTCAAAAATACGTCCCAAATTGAAGGCACCTTTAATGTATGCAACTGGATTTGATATTAAAAATGGAAGACCTAATATTAGTTGGATAAATGCACAAATAGATAATTGTATTATGGTATTGAAGAATCCTAAATTACTGAGGTAAGCAATCAGTAATGCTGGTGCAAATAATAATATATTCATTTTGACTGATACTGCTAAACTGTACAGTATACTTCCTAAGTACCACTTTTGATCCAAAAATGCATTTATACTCGCAAAAAGAAGAATCATTGCAATTGGATCATTAAAAAGTCTTAAAACAAATATTGAATGTATTCTATATGAGGTAGAAAATACCAAGATAAGAACATATGGTGGAACTTTCTTAGTACGTTCATAAATCCTGAAGACTAGAATGAGCAATATGACATGGAAAATTCCAAAAAGGTACTGTGCAAGTTTAATGTTGATTCCATGCGAGGTAATGTAATAAAGCACCATAAATATGTAAACAAATCCTGCTGGATATACCAATGGGCCTGTGTCGCCTTTCAACTTTGAATAATCATAGGTTCCATTCAAAACACCTTCTACTTCTTGCATATAAGCTTTCCAGTCAATTTCGGTATAAGGCACCTTCTCAATAACAATAACATTTATAACTACTTCCAAAATAATAAACAACAATGCTGGGAAAAATAATTTCCTTGGATCCGTAGCAAAAGCCATGAGATCCTTCCACTTCTCCGGATTTTTGCTCCATTTTTTAAACTTACTGTACCAAGTTTTTACATAACTGGAATTGAGGTTAGATCTATTTTCTCGGCGAGGTGCCATTATAATATAATATTATGTACACTTTTATCTGTCCTCACACGTGCGGCCCAAGTCCCGATTCCATTTAAATGAGACGGCGAGGTGCGGTAAACGCGCCTACGGCTGCCAGGCTGGCCTGCTGGATGCTGAGAGCGGCGCTATCGCAGATGAACATAAATAGCAGCTCATACCAAAATAGAATCCGAATTTGAATGTTGCACGCGAAACTCCATAAATCGTCGTAATCTCGCTAGCCTCATGCAAAGTGCCAATATTACAAATTCAGATTCGCTCTTCCAGAGTCGGCGCCTCTTGATTATCTGTATACTTGTTGGTGCGCGGCCGCGCGCCGAAGATCCGAGAAAAGAGCGCGAAAAAATCCACTTTGGCAAGATCCAACGGCACGGACACGTGGGCCGTTCTTAGACCGCCGATATATACCTACCTTGCCGATGTATACTCGGCGACAAATCTGCATGCGCTCGTCATATAGCTATGTATATGCAGCAGTGGCGGAACGCAATGAAAAAAGAAGGATGCAAGAAAGAGAGGATGTATATACATATAGCTTGCGCGCTCGCGCATGAGAGAGTAGGCAGTGCTGTAGCTACAGTGTATATATACACGCTCTCCAGCGTGCATATGGATAGATGGGGAAAATGTATGGTATATCGATTGTGTGAGTGCGTGGGGCGGCCGGCAGCGCAGAGAGCAAAGCAATGGATTGGTGTGTGAGTGTGCGCTGCGAATATACACAGCGAGCGAGCGAGCGAGCGAGCGAATGGGCAGAGAGAGCGAGAGAGTCGACAGCAGCGCGAGAGCGAGAAGAGAGAGAAAGAGAGTATAGTGCATGGAGAGCGCGAGCGCGCTATGTGCACAGTGTCTGGGCGATCCGATTGACAAATGCCGCGATGTGACGGTTTTCCAAGAGGAGCGCGCGCCTCGTTGATCGAACGATAATACACACAATAGGCTTGATGAGCGCGGGAGATGATGCCGACCAGCTCGCGGCAATCGGGAACTTGCAGCGATGGTATACACGATATTTGCCTATTATACATTTCCATTCCATAACCTTCTGACGACTATATACTTATACTGCCTGCGCTCTTGCCCTCTCTGTCTCGCGCGTTCGCCTAGCGTTCTATAACGCTCCCTCTGTCCTCTTTCTCGCGCGCGCCTATATAGCTACTGCTCTCACCACTGACTTTCCTCATCCCCCTTTTCTGCATATATATATATATATTTCGTTTGACAGATGTTTCAGGCAATAATCACGCCTCTGTGTACACTTATTTGCACGCTCGATTAATCATTTAGCTGCACGCTTATCTTCATTAGGCAGCCGAGCGGTTCTGCGCAATTCTGATCTAGCTTTTCTAGGCGACGGTGGCCCGATGCTTCTTAATAATGCATACTTTGACTGGCTGTCTAATGAAAATGATAAATAATTGAAAATGCGCGGATTTCACTTTTTTTTTGCTCTTTTCATTAATTGTTTCAATTTTTAATAGGGTTTGAATGGGATACGTTGATGGAAGTTGTTCATGAGCCTATAGAGAAAAATTATAAATTATTAGAAGAAATTGGAAAGTAAGTCTGTTTCTGTTTCTTAATTTCTTTAATTTAAACAAAATTAGTCAAATTTGACTTTTTTTTTTATTTTAGAGGGCAATTTGCAGTTGTTAGAAAATGTGTAGAGCAAAAAAGTGGAGCAGAATATGCTGCAAAAATTATGAGAAAAAGAAGAGTGGCTCGAGGAGTGGCTGCAGCTGATATTGGTACATAGATTGAAAACAATATTTAAACAATCATTTAAAAGCTTTAAATTTATTAATATTTTTAAAACAATTACTTTTGTAGCACGAGAAGCTGGGCTTTTAGCTCAATTGAGACATCCTAATATAGTATCTTTATATAAAGTAATAGATACCGGAACCACTGTAGTATTACTATTGGAATTAATTAGTGGTGGAGAACTATTTCATTGGATGCCATCTAATGAAGCTGAAGCTGCTCATGTGGTTAGTTAAAATCCATTAAATTATTTTCTAATATTTTTTTTAATCATTTAGTATTTTATAAATTAATGTTCAAGGTTGGACAAGTCTTAAAAGCTCTAAGTCATTTACATTCCCATCAAGTTGCACATCTAGACATCAAACCTGAAAATATTCTTTTATCTTCTTCGCCGCCAATGCCCAATATAAAATTAATTGGTAATATTATTATTACTATTAAATTTAATATAAAAGATTCTGTTACAATATTCATTTATTATATCATTATTATATTTAGATCTTGGCTTATCTCATCGATTAACACCTGGTTCTGAACATCGAGCTCTTTTTGGAACTCCAGAATTTGTTGCACCTGAAATAGTTAATTATGAACCACTTAGTTTAGGGACTGATTTATGGGCTGTTGGTGTCTTAACATATATTTTATTAAGTGGTGCATCTCCATTTCTAGGAGAAGATAAGCAAGAAACTTATGCAAATGTTGCAGCATGTCAATATCAATTTGATGAAAAGTATTTTTCCAACGTTTCGGAATATGCCAAGGATTTTATACAGTCTTTATTAATTAAGGATCCCAAGTAAGTTTGTTTGTTGTAAACTTAGTTAACAGATCATAAAATTTTATAATAAAGTTTTTATATACTTTTTATAGAAAACGAGGAACTGCAGAATCTTGTCTCACTCACCCCTGGATTGTAACGGTGTGTTCCTTACTCCATTCAAGAAATTGATTTCTACTTTACTTTCGAGTGCTTCTTATGACTTGTGTTTCTATTAGTGTACTAATCACTTGCACACATTTATTTTCTATTTACTTTAATTTTGATTTTGTTTGTGTTACCTTCTATATACACACACCTGACAGTATGCTGACTGAGATTAACATTAGACCAGTTGTGTGTACAGTGGGTTCATATGCGAATTTTTCTCAAGCGACCTACATTCCTGAGCAATTGTAATACTAGTTAAATAATTCATTTAGGATAAAAATTTAGGACTTAGGATTAAAATTATTATAGATAAATAAATATTTACACCAGTTAAATTATGTGCTGAAAAATGTTTTAATTTTCTTTCAAAAACAAATATTCTTAAAATGAATTATTACTCTGGAATTAGTATTGCCTACACTAAATGAAACCACTGGAACCGCGAGCTGGACAAATACTCAACTTTCCCTTTTAGTTTTTTCAATAAACAAGTTGTCCGCCGTCGAGTCAGTGAGTGACATTTTTTACACTACTATGCAGGAATCTCAAGCTTGTCAAGGACTGGGAGAAGCTATTATCAGTGCTGTAAAAGGAGGATGCATCCAAACTGTATCGCGTTTGTTGCAGCAAGGAGCTCCATTAGATGTACAAGATTTTGTACGTTTTATTATTGTTCCCAAATAGTACAGAAAACATGATATTGTGTATATTTAGTAATTCTAATATTTTATTTCATTGATTTTTAGAATCATGATACTCTATTACATATTGCATGTAGATCTGGAGATGAAGGGATTGTAGCACTTTTAGTAGATCATGGAATAGATTTAGATGCAACTAATAGGGATGGTTTAACTCCACTACACATTGCAGCAAAATATGGTCACATTGATATTGCAAGACTTTTATGCACAGCTGGCTGTGATGTAGACAAGACAAATCGTGGTATCAGAGCAGATGTTACTGCTATTAAATATGGACATACAGATATTGCAAGCTTATTGGATAAACTTAGAAATGTAAGTTAATAATAAGAAGAATTTAATAAAATTTTATAAAACAAGATTTATTCATGTCAAATAATTTTCGATAATTTAGGCAACACAGAGAGAAATCTACATTAAACAATTACAGCTTTCCCGAAGACCTATAGATTGCTTGCATATTCGTCTTTTAGGGCACTGTGCGTCGGGAAAAACTTCACTTGTCAATTCATTAAGATCTGGTATTTTTAATTTTGGTTTTTTTAAAAGGTCCAGAAGTCAAACTCATGCAACAAAGGTAAATAATTAACGTTATAAAATCTTTTATAATTGTATGTCAAAAAGAAATTTACTAAATAATTTAAATTTTTACAGCGAGATCCTAGCATTGAATTAGATGTTACCAGCAAACACGATTCTCTTAGTTTTGAGCACAGTGATAATGAATACGAAAGTACAATTGGCGTTGAAACAAATCGGGGAAACATTGGTAAGCAATAAATGATGGGCCCTCTATGGGGGCTCAAACGTCATTTTTGAGATCGTTTTTACACGTTTATTATTTCAAGTAGAAATCTTATTTAAATGTCCCACCTTTTAGAAAATAAAAAAAACGCAAAAATCAATACATGAGTTAAAAAAATATAGTATGCTCCAAGGGCTAGTGAGCTTTTTTGACCTCATGTGTTTGCAGTACTCGCCTTCGGCTCGCAAACTAAAACAGCTCACTTTACGCCCTTCGTACGCAATATACTATTAAAAAATAATAAAAATACTTTTAGTTGTAATTTTCTAATTATATCATTTTATATGCAGGAGGAGAATGTGTATTTTGGGAATTATGCGGTCGAGAAGATTATTTGGTTTCTTATCATCAAGCATTAATGATTCATCAACCAATGCAAGTACATTTAATAACAATTAGTCTGCGGCAGCCTCTTACAGTTCAATTGCAACAAGCACGATTTTGGTTACAATTCATTTTGGATCGCATTCCGCCTGAAAATATAGGTAAAATAAAAATAATTGATTTTAAATAATTATAATTTTTACATTAATCAAATTAAAACTTCAATAAAAAATATTTCAGGATTTGCAGGAAAGTGCACTGAAATACAAGTCATTTTAGTAGGAACATATGCTCCTGAACCTCCAATGCACAATGCAAATGGAGTAAATCTTCTTGCCCCTTTGTTAGCATCTTTAAAGGAATTTACACCCTTACTGGGAGAAGAACCTCAGGTCGTTGCTTTAGATGCTACCAATCCATCTTGCCCTGGTTTAAAACTTCTCAGAACACATTTAAATAACTTAAGAGCTAAATTTCTTGAAGTAAGAAACATTTTTAATTCATAATTATGAACGCATCGCCCGAATTTTTAAATTATTACGTTTTATACTGTTTTGTAGAGTACACATGATCTAACATGGAGTGGTCTTATGGAAGCCTGGCGACTTTATATGCAGTCATTGGAAGATCCTCCTATGTTACTAGATTTGAAGGGGTTTGTTCACCAAGCTAGGCAAGTCAATCCATTGGTAACTGTAGAGCATGTCAAACAACTTGGAGAACAGTTGCAAGTACGTGTTCTAATAGCATTCGTGAACAATTTAATTATGATAACTACTTTTTAAATTTAATATTAATTTTGAAATTACAGGCTCTTGGAGAATGTTTCATATTACCAGGCGATTTGTACGTTTTGAGCCTTGAATGGCTTTGGAGAGATGTTATTGGTTGGCAATTGAGCCCAGATCAGAAAAGCCGTTTGGGAGTTCGTACAACGGGAGTTTATACTGCAGAAGATTTTCAAGCTCGATGCCCCTGCCCAGCTAATCAAGCTTTACAAGTTTTACAAGCTTTTCATCTTTGTGTTCCTGTAAGGCAAATTATTTAAAAAATTTTACTTATTAAATTATTGACTTCTAAGTCTAATAAATGTTAAAATTATTTCTAGTGTGAGGTTGATGATGAAGAACTTGAATATGAAATCCCGTGTTTAAATCTTGTTGAACGTTTAGCAGGATTATGGGAACCATGGACTTCATCAAACCTAATGCTTACGCCACATGCAGGATTTCGATTATGTCCTGTAGAAGCTCGACTGTACAATCTTTTGCCAATTTTTCCACACTTACAAGTATGTTTCACATATTTTAACTATTACTTTTTCAAAACATATTTATACATTTTTTAAAAATTTATTATAGGTACAATTAAGAAAAATTACGCAATCATGGGACTGTCATGAATCTGATTTATATCAGTGGTGGCGCGGATCGAAATTATGTCTGGGTCCTTGTGAATGCATTATTACTTTAGAAGAAGAAGAACAGGGATGTATCCAAGTATGGGTTCGCGGTCCTCGCGGAATGGGATCGCAATGTTTTTCAATGCTTGGTATTATTGTTGATGCTGTTGATGCTGCTATTGAAGTTGTTGCACCTGGAATGTTACTAGAAAGACACTGGCAAAGTCCGAGTCAGCTACGAGATTATGATGAGGTAGAATTTATTAGTCTGAATAGTAATTAATTTGTTTCAACAATCCTTATTAAATTTCTTATTATTAAAGGTAATTCATTCTTGGGAACCATCGTTGATCAATTCAGCTTTGTTGGAAAGAAGTTTTCAAGAGGCATGCTTTAAAAATCCTTTTAATGGACAGCGGGAGAGTGTATGGGATATGATTGGATGTGGATTGACATCAATGGAGAATTGTATTCCCGGAGTAAAGCAACCTGTTAAAAATATTAAACCAGCTATTTTAAGACGGTTAGCACAACTACTTGATCCTCCCGATTCGTTTGGTAGAGATTGGTGTCTATTAACCGTAAGGCTTGGTTTAGGAGACAGAGTTGCACAGTTTGACAGTACAATCAATAGCCCTACATTGAGGTAAAATTTTAAATATATATGTATTTTAGAAGTATGTTATAGTTTACAAACAATTAATGTGTAAATTTTGTTTCAGAATGCTTAGTTGTACAGGTCCTGAGTGCACTGTTGGTACTTTAATACGCCAACTTCGAGCTTTAGGAAGAGAAGATGCTGCAAAAGTCTTGTTGTCATTTACACCAACTTATGTAATGTCGATTGCTATAGAGTCTGATACTGGATCTAATCTTTCAAGATGACGATCTTACTTTTCTTAAAGATCTTAAAAGCTTTTTTATAAAAAATTTAATGCACGAAAACACTTAAATTTTGAACTTAAAAGAATCTTACATACGAGATAAACTTCACATTCTATTTATTGCTTTTGCATTAATCAAGCTTGCCGAAAAATACAATCTAATTTAATATGATTAAGTGATAATGTATACACGCAAACATTCAACTTTTTAAATCGTTATTACTAGTAGATAATTTATACACATTCACGTTACTTTTTTATTTCTTTTTTTAATTTGTGATAGAATTTTGTATATTAATTATAAGTGAGCAATTGTTTTGTACGTTTACTATTTGAACGTACATCGTAAATGCTAAGTACTAATTAAGACGGCTTTTTAAAATTTTTTCAATTTTTCAATTTTTTATGCATATATGCCATAGAGTACAAGTTCCAAGTGATGTTATATAAGCGAAATAATTCTTAAATATTTATTATGACTTCTTGCGGGTGCTTAATGCATAGTACTTACGTACTATGCTCAAACAAGTGTCTTTTGTACTTGATAATGTTATTATGATTATCGTAGATGTTTAACTACGATTCTCTTGATAGACTAAGTAGTCATTTTTTCTATTCTAATGAAAATATTTTATCTCGATCGATGTTATATTCTGCGCACGTATTTCTAAAATCATTAAAAACTTTCTTTATCGCAGCATGCGACTATGAATTATATACGTATTATAACAGCGTGTCCGCATTTACAGCACAAATAAATCTACGAATAAGTTGGCACAGTATTTATAAAATTTCTATTGCTCTTTCACACGTTGTATAGTAAAAAAAAAAGAGAGAAAAGAAAATGAAAGAAAAAAGAAACTTGTGCTTGTATGTGTTCGCTCGGCGCTCTTTTTATAGCGATTGCGTATAACACGTACGCGCAGAGAAAAAAACTTGTCCTAGCCTGACGATGAATCAAGCTAATTCAGCGAACGCACTCGGAGCGTGTATGCAGAGGAAGCGCGCAGTTGTCCGTTTGATCTTTTTTTATACTTACTATTACTAGTAAAGCTTATGAAAGGTTTATACTGAAGAACTGAATAAAGAACATAGTAAAAACTCAGACTTGATGAATCAATGAAAATCCACATCTCTACACTCTCCGCACCAAAAGCGAAGCCAACGCGCTCCTAATGCGCGCGCACAGCGAATCGACCGAGAGAGAGCTCGAAGCGGCAGATTCAAACTTTGCGGCTCGCGCTCGGTGCAGGTGATCCTCGCTCGCTCCTCGACGATTGCTCTGTTTACAACGATGCTCGGCAAGATGCGTGTGCTTGCGTTACGTCGTCGGCTAAGTTGCGTGCGCGCGCGCGCGCGTAAAACAGGAACGCGAAACTTTTTGCCGAAAATAGCACGGTAAGGGTGGCGCAGATCGCATTTCGAGCGTTGGGCCAGTGCAGCTTGGGAGTTTGTCCGGTGAGGAGCCAAGAGTGCGCCAGGAAAGAGCAAGAGGGATAAAGAAAGAGTGAGAGAGAGAGAGAGGTAGCGAAATCGGGACGTTAGCCAAAGCGCCGAAAGCAATTATAGAATTGGATTAGATCTCGCGAAAGAGCGAGAGAGAGGGCAGGGAGTTCGCATGTGGAGGGCCGCGCGCGCGCCCCTCTCGTTTTCGTTTTATTTTAGCTCGGCTTCCCAAGGCATCCAGTTCCACATTCTCCGTTGGATAGCCGTCGCCTGGGAGCCACGCACTCATTAAAGTAAGTCCATCCGGCCCTACCTACCTTTTCTCTTTTCTCCAGTACTCAACAATCTAGGTATCGGACATCCTTCCTATACACTATATAGTTGCTTCCTTAATCTCCGCGCTTGATGCCTAACCGATCCTTCCTCGCTTACACTTGCAGCGCAATCTCCAAAACCGCTTGCTTCTCTCGCTTGTGTCTACATTAGGTAGCCCGGCGCTTATCGCATATCTGCAACAGGCTTTTTAACCCCTCGCAAGCTTTAAAAAAGCTCGGCAGTCGCGCTCTCTAAAGCTCAAGCTCAGCCGGCACGATGGAGGCGATCAAGAAAAAAATCGCGGCTCTGAAAATGGAGATGGACGCGGCCAACGAAAAGGTCGAGGCCAACGAGGTGAAGGCCAAGCAGGAGAACACGCGCGCCGACATGATCTACGACGAGGTGCGCGACCTCGAGAAAAAGCTCGTCCAGATGGAAAAGGACTACGAGGTCTGCAAGAGCAATCTGGAAGCTCAGACGGCCGAGCTCGAGCGCTGCGAGAAGGCCTACACTAAGGTAAAGCGCTGAAGATCGGAACGCCTTAATTGTAAAGTATATATAAACAAGAATGTTGTGGCTTGCAGGCGGAGCAGGACCGCACCTCGATGACCAAGAGGGTCCAGGACATCGAAACGCAGCTCTTCAAGAAGGAGGAACTCCGGCTCTCGGCGACGGTCAAGCTCGCTCGGGCCACCGAGCTTAACGATGACGCCAGGCGGTAAGCTTTTTCTACCTTTCACAGAAAATTCAAAAAAAAAAAAAAAAGCAACTTT
>JAPYZB010000224.1:0-25445 GCA_030522745.1 Eupelmus kiefferi | reverse complement strand
ACGCCCGCATAACTAGCGCCACCTACAACAAATCACCCCGATTTTTGCTCCAAGTCGAAAGCATTGCGTTGATTCTCCTGTACCTATACAGTCTCCGTGGAGCAAAGTCTCGCAGCAGACGATTCGAGTGCGCGCGGCTAGAAAGCGGGGGAGGCGCGCGAGGGGAGAAACTTTTCAATATGTTTTTCCCGATTGTTTGCTTTCTTTCCAACTGCAGCGTGGCTCCTTGCTGAGTGCTGGTCGTAAAAGTTGCGATATCACCTGGAAGTGACGTTTTCCAAATGTCCGTTTTCGGCACGTCAGCTTTGCGGGCTCTCGATGCGTCTCGACTTGGAGGTTAAGCGGCCACTTCTGCATCTACATATTTTTCGCTTTTCCCGAGCTCCAAATGAATTGGTAAATATTAGATCGCTCTGCCCCGGCTGACGAGGAGATTTTTCGCTCGAGACTGAATTTAGCTTTTGGAGGAACGGCTATGAAGGCTAGAAAGCTGTTCGCCGCTCTTGGAGCGGGCCTCATACTGGCCTGCATCGTTACCATTTATCTTATGCTCGATGTCACGCTTTTTCCTCAGAGTCGCAGCTCCAAAAACAATGTTAAAGATGTGAGTCTTCTTTTTTCTTTATTTCGCTTCAAACTCTAACTCGTTTATTCCTTCATTTTTTATATTCTTTCTTTATTTTACAACTTTTTACACCAACAGTAGCTTTAAGTTTGTTGATATTAATACTATTTCAGAATCAGTGGCTTCATTTTGAAAGTAGATTAGCAAAGCTGGAAGAAGACTTGGATCGACATCATCGTGCTATGAATGCTTTGCAAGCTGCTGCTAGAGGCCAACTGGATTCACAGCTGGATGACAAGGATATTAAAATCATTGATGTAAGAGCAGAAAAACCTGCTGTATGTACTGTCAATCTTAGGCAGGTACCAGAAGTTGACATTCAAATGCTTGAGGTTTATAAGCAACTCAAATTTGACAATCCAGACGGTGGAGTTTGGAAGCAAGGTTGGAATATTAAGTATGACGAAAAACAATGGCATCCTAACAGAAAGTTGAGAGTTTTTGTAATACCACATTCTCATAATGATCCTGGATGGTTGAATACTTTTGAAAAGTATTATGCATATCAAACTCAAGGAATTTTAAATAATTTAGTAACTAAATTATCCGAGGATAGAAGGAGAAAATTCATTTGGGCCGAAGTCTCATTTTTTAAACTTTGGTGGGATGATCAATCTCAATCAACTCGTGATGTTGTTAAAAGATTAGTACACGATGGACAATTGGAAATTGTTGCTGGAGGATATGTTATGCCTGATGAATCAGTTTCACATTGGATGGCTCAACTTACACAGTTAACAGAAGGCCATCAGTGGTATGTAAATAAACAAAATTTTTCTTTATACATTAAAACATGTTTGATTTTTGATTTATTAAACAAACAAATGATCTATGAAAATAGAATAGACAATTTTTATCTATGAAAAAAGATTCTCATCTTTTTAATGTTTAAAATAAAATTTTGCATTAAATTTTACTTAATTATAGGCTAAAGACCAATTTGGATTATGTGCCAAACACAGGATGGTCCATTGACCCTTTTGGACTTTCTCCGACAATGCCATATCTTTTGAAAAACGCTGGTCTAGAAAACGCGGTCATCCAGAGGGTTCACTACTCGGTAAAGAAGCGGTTGGCCCAGGACAAACATCTGGAATTTCGCTGGCGGCAACTGTGGGACAACGATGGTTCTACAGAGATGTTCACTCACATGATGCCTTTCTACAGTTATGACATTCCTCATACTTGTGGACCAGATCCAAAAGTCTGCTGCCAGTTCGACTTTTACCGACTACCCAGTTTCGGCTTCAGCTGTCCTTGGAAAATACCTCCCAAGGCCATTACAAAATCTAATGTAGGAGAAAGGGCTGCTATTTTACTTGACCAATATCGAAAAAAGGCTCAGTTGTTTAAGTCTAATGTGGTATTAGTGCCATTGGGCGACGATTTTCGATTCTCACACGTGACCGAATGGGACGCCCAGTTTACTAACTATCAAAAATTGTTCGACTACATGAACAACGATCGCCAGATGAACGTACAGATTCAGTTTGGTACTTTAAGCGACTACTTTGAAGCCTTGAGGAGTCAAAAAAGCATCGACGACTATCCAAGCCTGAGCGGCGATTTCTTTACCTATTCGGACAGGGATGACCATTACTGGAGTGGATATTACACCTCCAGGCCCTTTCATAAGAGGCTCGATCGAGTTTTGATGGCAGCATTGAGAAGTTCCGAGCTGATGAATACCATTGCGTGGATGAAGGGCAACGATCATCTAGTAGAAGATAAAATGGCCAGCCGACTTGATGTTGCTAGACGTTGGCATTCACTGTTTCAACATCATGATGGCGTGACCGGAACAGCTAGAGATCATGTTGTCATTGATTACGCGCAAAAAATGATCACCGCGCTTAATAATTCGGCTCATATTCTTCAGCAATCTGTGGCGCATTTGTTGCGGAGCCCACAGAAGTCGACCATTGATTCGGAAGGAATATATTTGTCGTTGGATGAAACAAGGTAAGGCAATTTTACACGATTTGAAAAATTGCAAATCTTATTTTTTATCATTCAATTTTTTAGAGCTCATCATACCAACCCAGGAGATAAACATGTCGTATCTCTCGGTGACGATATAACGTCGAGAAAAGTTTTATTCTATAATTCACTTCCAAGATCGAGAACGAAAATAGCGAGTATCTACGTATCGTCACCATATGTAAGAGTAACGGACAAAATGGGACGACCATTGCTATGTCAAATTTCCCCAGTTTGGGTTAGCCCAGCTGCTATGTCCGCGGCAAGATACGAATTGTCTTTTCTAGTCACTGTACCTGCTTTTGGTTTAACTACGTATATAATTCATGCATTACATGGCACAAATTTGCCAGAGTAAGGACAATTTTTTCATAATATTTTTATCAATAAAATGTAGTTACTCTACTTATGCATTTTCAAATTATTTTACAGTGAAGTGCACCTGGCGAATGTAACAGTTTATAACACAGCTCTTCCGCTATCAGCAGTACCTGGTTTTAGTAATGTACAGACTTATCCCTCTATGCAAGAGTTTTCCATAAGCCAACGGCCAGAACTATCTGCGGCATTTGGAACAACGGGTCTATTAAAAGCTCTAAAAGTAAGCGATACGACTTATCCAGTCCATCTAGAATTTGTTAAGTATGGGACAAGAGGCGCGGGACAGGACAAGAGTGGAGCCTACTTATTTTTACCCGATAAACCGGAACCAGATCCAGTATTACCAGGCAATAATAGAATAGTTCACTTAGTTACAGGGCCTATTTTATCTAGAGTTTTCACAGATCTTCCGTACGTAAAACACATATGTACACTCTATAATTCGACGGGCAGCGATGGACTTGGTTTACATATTACGAACGAAGTTTCTATAACAGAAACTCAGAATTTCGAGTTGGCAATGAGAATTGGCACTGACATTGCCTCTGGCGATATTTTTTTCACTGATTTAAACGGTTTGAATGTAAATATTTGACACGTTGTGTACATTATAAAAAACGTAATTTTTTTCAACTATTTATGATATTGTATTTTTTTGCAGATGATAAAACGTCAAAGATTCTCAAAGATTCCAACTCAAGGAAATTATTATCCTCTAGCAGCAGCTGGATACATTGAGGATGAACGCGTCAGAATGACCATTCTAACGGGACAGCCTTTAGGAGCATCTTCAATGTCTTCAGGACAATTCGAAGTAAATTCATATAATTTTAGGAAATTTCAAATTCTTTATTAAATTAGTATATTTTTTTTTTACCAAATGTTATATAAATTATTTCATTTATATAATTTTTTTTAATACTCTAATTCATAGATCATGCAAGATCGAAGACTGCTTCAAGATGACAATCGTGGCTTGAGCCAGGGTGTAACCGACAACCTTCTGACTTTTCATCAGTTCACTCTTCTACTAGAAAAGCGCCAAGAGTCCTGCTTACAGGCGGTACCGCCGACAGAGCATCCGGCTGGTCTGCTCTCCTTGGCAGCTCACCTGACTCTCGATGATCTACTTCACCCAGTAATTGCTCTACATCCGCGACCCATGGTGCAGCTCGATTTGAATCCGAGCTTTACCGCAATGTCGATGAATTTGCCAGTAGACTTGAGTGTTGTGAGCTTGCGTGTCATCCCTATTCCTGATGGCGCAGGCAAGGGTGTAGCTCTGGTGTTGCACAGACAAGCAGTCAACCTCTGTTGGGGTGATCCTGAGCTTCAAGAGCGATTCCCTGTCTCAAAAACAGGTGAGCTCGATCTAAGCAAGTTCCTGGGCAACATGCAAGACTGGACAATCAGCGACGCACCGCTTACTTTTACGAATGTTGGACCTTCGCGCAGATCACCCATCGTAAATCTATGTCCACATCAGCTCCTGTCGCTTTTGTTCCATAAAACTGAATCTTAAATCATTGCATTATCCTAATTCGGGATGTTTATGTCTCTACAGGGGCTTTCAGAATTTCGATCTTGATTCAGGGTATCCGCGACTTAGGCAAGTTCAAGTTTTTGAATGTAGATCTCAATGCTTTCGTTCCTAGTAATTTGAACTCGTATTCTTGGGACGTTAATTGATTTAGCAATAATGTCGTATTATTTATTAGAGTTTCAATTCAATCGAAATGAAATTTTTATTATCTTTTATTTAGGCAGTAAGATGTATTTATTTTTAAAAAAAATTTTATGAATACTTATTAAATAAAATTTAATATTTTAAAATAGGTTCTATTAAATAAAATATATTATTCTTTGAGATTACAAAATTGATTAATTTTTTAAATAAAAACATAGGTAAATTTTGTTTAATTGACACCCTGTGTGATACGATTTGTAAAATCTAATCTGAAAGCCCGATGCGATTAAAAATAGTAATGAACAGCTAGAAATAATTTTCTATCTAAAAAATTCATGAAAGGATCCCTTGAATGGAATCGCGTGTAAGCTCAGGCAATGGATATTTAGTGGTTGCCAATGCTGTGATAAATAAAAAAATTATCGCTCTATCGGAAAAAGCTTCAACAAAAACTATTTCGAAAAATGTAAAAACTAGATTTGCCCCATTAAATGTGTAACTAGATTAATATAATTATCTAGATACATAACTGGATAAAACATAATTTTGTAGTTTACTAGATAAAGAAAGAGAATATGTTTTACGCCACTTAGCAATCTCTTCATTAGGTCTTCAATCGCTGTAAATGACATATTAATTGTACATTATACATAAACACTGACATTATTAAATTTTAATTTTCGATAGTATTTTTGCAAATAAGACAGACAATGCCTTTATATTTAAGGACTTGTAGTTTCTACCAAAATGTAAAAGTAGCTAAAAAAACTACTTGTGATTGAATGATAGTTTAAATTTAATGATCTAATTATGATTAAAATTTATACCTAAAATTAATTTTTATTACAATGGTTTGAAAGATGTTGCGAATCTATTAGAAAAATAATTATTCAAAATATTAAAATATTACTCCATATATCACAAATCTTAGAAAATTGAATCATATAAATTAAAAATATTATTCAAGTATACTAATAATTTTAGATTACAACCAAATTTAAGTCGACTGATGCTGATTAAGATTGATTATTAAAAGTTTGATTTTTTTATTAATAATTCTGATAGTTTGACATCTATTTTGTAGTTGGGCTTCACAGATATTTTTGATAACTATAGTGATTTTACACAACGTTTTTCGTAAAATACAATCATTAATCGAATATTACATTTATAGGAAGAAAGTGGCACATTAGACTCACATTTCAAAATAGGAGCTGTATGATTTATTAAAATACCGTTAGTTTAGTATTTCTTTGTTTTTGTTATGAAAGTCAATAAATTTTAAAATAATTTTTAATAATTATTAATAAATTAAAATCTATTAAATTCGTATTAAAGTAAGAAAAACTTAAAGCTACTAATATTTGTAAGCTATTTTTCATTGAGAAGTTTCTACACAATAATAAAATAATTTCTATAAAAGTAATTTTATTATTTTTTAACAATTTGTACAAAAAAGTTTTTCTACAAAATATTGCAAAGAATTACAAATAATTACAATACATGAAGCATGAAGTTCTGTGCAAATATTCACAAATGGGTTTGAGAAATATCTTCATTTGTTGTTGACAAATAAATTAAGTAATTCGATTTTGAGATTATTTTATACACGTTTCAAATTTTGTTTACTCAAAATGACGTAATCAAGTCCTTCTGATGCAGATGGATTTGTGCTGTCCACTTTGTAACTGTAACAGTATTAAAAAATTTGTATTTAAAAACTCTTATATATAAGAACTTGGTGCAATGTACAGAATAATTTAAATAATTTTATTAAACTTCTAATTATAATTTAAATTGTTATTATTTTTATTAAAAGATATAGTATGTAATAAGAACTACATTAAAAAAAAACGTTAATTAAAAGAATCATGCAGCTCTAAAAAGTATTTTTTTATAATCAGTCTTAAAAATAGAAAACAGATAAATCCAATAACAGAATAAAAACATTGTATATCTTTTTACATTTCTTTAATAATGTCTATAAACATATCGAAATAAAAACCAAATGTCAGATGGATATAAAAAATAAAAATAAAATAATAAAAATACAATAAAATAATTTTTTTTAATAACTGATTCAATTAAAAATCAATTACAACGATCTCGTTATCCCATTTTTAATGTAACTATTTAATTAAAATTATAATTTATAATCTGAACTCTTAAATGAAAGTGCAAAAACATAAAAGTGTTTTTTTTTTTAAAATGTTAAATTGGAGTATCTGTTTTCTAAACTCTTGTATATATACATACATATTTGAATTACTTAAATTAAGGTTATGAATAAATGTAATACTTATAATATTTATATTACAAATGATAAAGTATAGTATCTAGGATGCTAAATCTCTTGCAATTTAACTGTCATAATGACTGTAACTAAAGAAAGTTCTTAGGAAAATAGTAAGTACAATATCTATGCTTTATGAGTATACAAGTTCGATATTTTAAAAAAATCTTTAGAAATTTCTCACAATGATATATGCATTTTTGATTGATTGTTTTAAGTTTAATTTTAAGTAAGAAAACCAAACTGCTTTTGTATAAGAAATAGTAAATTCACAAAATAATATTGATTAGAATGAAATTGTAATAATATACTTATATGCTTGAGATTTGAGAAAAACAAAAAATAACTTTGTGATAATTAATCACATATGTTGCAGAAACGCACTATCAACCATTCAATTTTATAATGAATTAAATTTTTTTAATACTATGTAATATTTAAAAAATCCAAGTAATATTAAATTATTTTGAAAAACGTGTATTACTACTTACTCAAGTTTGTAGAAAAATGAAAGAGCCATTGGATTCTTTTTAAGAGCTGTTAAGACAACTTTCTGCATTTGGTTGTTAGCTGCCATGGCTTCAAGAGTTTGCATCATAAATCGACCAAGTCCCTTGCGCCTTTCTGATGGCTCTAATTGTAACTCATAACTACAAAAAAATATTGAATAAAGAATTTCATTAAAGAAAGTTGTTTTTAATTTTAGATTTCTAAGCTATAAATCTGTTGTGTATTGCTATTTTATATATTATTATTTAAAATAATAATAAATTTAAATTATATATATATTTTATAACTTGATTTGACAATTCTAATCTAGAGATTTATTGTACCTTTTAGACAGAAAGAATAATTATGATTATTCAAAAATTAAAATTAATCATTTTTTCTTACCAATATAATACTTCTACTGAATCATCCAAATCAAATCTGAAATGTGAGAAGCCAACTAATCTTTCTTGGCAAGATGCTATTAAGTACCAAGCACTATCTTCTGTAAGTTCTGCTTTTTTTGCTTCTCCATCCCATCCCCAGCTTGATTCTTCGTACGAAGTCTTCATATTTCTTTCCATCAAGTCACAAATCCATTTAACAGTTTCAGGTGACAAATTTGTAACTTTATCACAACTTAATTCTAATGCTGTACCATCTGTTGCAGTGTATTTATGAAAGCTCTCAAGTGTCTCCAGTGGATTTGCTAATGCATTTGCTTTTTTAACTAACCTTAAAGCAGCTGCAACTTTTTCAGCTTGAAGCTGTCGTCTTGTCTTGTGAGCTTTTTTCTATAATAGTAAAATAAATATATTAAATTATGTTCAATGTAACTTTTTATACTTGTATAATCTATCTCAATTTTGATTTAATCTGCCTATAAAATAAAAGGGCCGTTCAATAGATAAATTAAAAATATTTTTTTAATTTTTACAACAATATAATAAACGCGATAAAACACTTTTGTAATTATATACACGTTTTTGATGTACACACGTGAAATTTAATTCTTAAAATCCGACCAGATTATTCTAACTGAACTGCATCTTTTAAAAAGAATAGAATCTTATAATTTAGGTAATATAAAAGTATAAATGAGAAAAACAAGGTACCTTCATTATAAAATAACTGTTGGTGATTCGACTCGCACGGACGCACTACGAAATCCGTAGCAATAGCAGAGGACACACGCAGCGCAGCACTGCTGAGCTGTAAACACCGAATCGGCGGGAAATACTCGCCATGTTAAGCCCTTCCGCATATAATCAATGCGCATAAGAAACTCACCTCTAAGCTTCCAAAATCCACCACCCCATGTGATTTACACGTAATATCTGGCGCTGCTGTATCTTTAACAAGATGAATATAGGAAGAAGCGCGCGAAAAGCACAACATCAACAGCTGACCATCAGCTGACAGCGCGCGCGCGCGCGCAAGCGGCTTTGTAAATTGACAGCCAGCGGGTATTTAATGCTATTAGCATTATTGTGTTTTCATTTAGTACCGGTGTTAAGTATTTGTCTGTCTGGAAGTTATAACTCATCTATCGCTTAAGCTTAACAACGAATTATCAATAAGCAAACAATTTAATAAAAACAGCTGTTGCCTTTTGACCGAATGACCGTCATACTGGATTTGCTCCGAAATTTCAACAAGTGGTGGGACTGTGGGAGATAAAATAAAGAGGAAATTTCCTTTGTCAGAATATGCCGCAGCGCGCGCGAGCCCAGAAATGCCAACTAGAAAATAGGAAAGATAATATTTACCCTATCCACTTGCAATCAATCATCAATTTGATCTTATTAAATTTATTTTTACTTAATTACCGTTAATCGCTTTATAGAAACATTAGATATTTACCTTTAAAAATAAATTAACAAGTGTTATTAATTACAACCTTATAAGTACATGAATTTAATGAAAATGTTTATTTCAATGTTCATATTATACAATGATTGCGGTATATGCAATCTCAATTGTATCGCCAGTCCTAGACTACTTGGCTACTCTGGCTAGTAAGAGACAAGGACGGTGCTAGCTAAAAAAACCGGAAAACAGAAACAGAGCGAGTGTTCTGATCGTACTTATATATATATATATATATTATTCGTGCTCGCGGCGCAAGGCGCAACAGCGCAGTTTTTCGCGAGAGGCGCACGCGTGCGCGCATAGCCACGCATATCTATTTGACAGCCTCTCTCTCAGGCTCTCAGCTCAGCTCTCTTGCGGGCCAATCGTAAACATGACGCAACGCGAGCCACGCGACCGGCTGCTAGCTCCTCGCTTCTCGGCGCATTGAAGAAAAAAAAATAAAACAGCCATTATCCAGGGAGAATGCTGTCTTGAGCGTGCGGGGGGCTGCACAATAGCGCGGTGGGCGAGAGAGGGAGAGAGAAAGAGAGCTGACAGCGAGGCGCATACACTTATAGGTAGCTATATATTCGGGCGAAAGCCAAGAGAATCGAAAGGGAGAGAAGAGAAAGAGAGAGTTATGAGTCACGCGGCCGTGCGGCTATTAGCGGCCAATTTCTTCTTCTTTCGCTTGACGACTGCTCTCTCTCTCTGTGATGCTGCAGCCGCGCGTTGCTTCTAACCTCCGACCCCTCCTTATCTCTTTCCTTTCCGTTTCCCCGTCTTCTCTTTATTCTTTAATTCACCGTGGCGACTTATCGACAAAAAATACTTTCAACTAGGTACTTAGCTGCGAGGGACCAACCTGCTGCAGCCGCCGCTCTCCAGTCTTGCTTTTTTTCGGAGCGCACAACGTCATTATTCCTGCCACCGCACCCTATTTATTTTTCTTAGGTTAAAAGCGAACATTCGCGGAAAGAGAAGAGAGAGAAGCTTCCTTCGAATTGCGTTCCGGTTTATCGAGTGCTGCCAAGAACGTAAGTATTACATCTTATAGATATTTAAATTTGGAGCGACTGTATAGTTAATTCGGCCTGCCTGCTGCAGAGAACTTGCCAGTGTTGATGTTATTTTTAGTTCTCGCTTGTCTACTGTGCGCTTTCAATTGATCATTGACAGTGCACCCCACTGTTTTTCAACAATGAACTTGCTGCATATGGCATTCCAAATGATTTGAGTCAGCGGTATTTTAACGTTCTTTCATCATATTCAACTGATACAGATATCTAATCTGCATCTATCAAAGATACATTTACATTCAATGTTTTATTTAACTTTTTGCTCCGTCTTATAAAATTATTCTGATAAAAATATTGTATATTATATGCTTTATAGTTTGCTTATTATTTTTCTTCAAGTTAATTACTCTTCATTGTAAACATTTAAATAGTAATTTTTAAAATAATTTTACAATCTAAGTGAATAACCTTATAATAAATCCTTTTTATGCTTGTAGGTACTCTATAATGTCTGAAGACGCAAGTGGATCTAAGATGGATGAAAAAACTGCAGATGCTATGACTCAGTGCTATGAGAATTATGTACTGGTAGATGTTGGGGCTAATCTCACAAACAAAAAATACAGTCGAGATCTGGATAGTGTCATACAAAGGGCCAAAGATGCTGGAGTTCAAAAAATCATGGTAACTGGTGCCAGTATACGTTCCAGTAAAGAGGCATTACGATTAACCAGAATTTATCCTGGTAATTTGTATTCAACTGCTGGTGTTCATCCACATGATGCCAAATCTTGGGAGGATCCCGAAACATTAGAAGAATTAGAAAGTATAGCCAAGAATCCAGAATGTGTTGCTATAGGAGAATGTGGCTTGGACTACAACAGTAAGTAATTGAAAAATCATCATAGATATTTTCTAAGAAGTGAACCCTATAGTAATAAATGGTTATTTAAACCTTGACATTCCTTGTTAATTTTTTATAGTCTCATAAAATTTTTTGTAACATCAGTTTGTATTTCTTTACTAGTTGTTTCTAAAGTGTAATACCTTATATTTATATCTATATACAATAATTTATTTTAGTAATTAACAATAAAATTTATAAAGCTATATAATTAACTCAATTTATATATATATCTAATATTTTAAATGTTTTTTACATTTCTTATGATTATGAATTCAAAGCAAGTTATTTTATTCTTTTATAAAAGGTGAATTTAAATTTGAAAATTATCTTTTGCAGGAGATTTTTCAGAACCAGACATACAAAGATCTGTGTTCCACAAACAAGTAGAGCTTGCTTGTCGATTAAATAAGCCACTTATCATACATGAACGAGGAGCTCAGGGAGATGTATTAGAAGTTCTCAATCGCTACACAGACCGCTTACCTCCAGTTCTCATTCATTCTTTCATAGGCACAGCAGAAGAGGCACAAATATACCTTGATCATGGTTTTTATTTGGGTATAACGGGATACCTGTGTAAAGACAAATCAGATAGCGGTGTCAGACAATTACTAGAAGGTGGTCAAGCTTCCCTAGATAAAATTCTGGTTGAAACTGATGCTCCTTTCATGTATCCCAATACCAGAGCCAGCAAACTGCCGGTCCATGTAAAGGACGCGCTCACAGAGCGATCCATGACCTTCCTGCAGCGTTATTGCACTTTTCAACGCAACGAGCCATGTGCGCTGCCGGCCATTGTCGAAATGGTCGCGGCATTCATGCGCAAAACACCGGAAGAAGTCGCACTCGCCACAGCTTTCAATGCGCTCAAATTGTTTGGTCTGAATCAATGATCCAGACAATCGCCGAAGATGCGCAAGTGGTGCTAGCTCTGCGGGTGCTGTCGGGATCCCTGGGATCGTTGATTATTGATATAGCTTTTTTACGCTTGAATACGCGATTAACTTTTTTTATTTTTTAGAACGCATGTAGATTCTATATTATTGATTTTTGTATTCAGTGCAAGTTTGAGCCATTGTATACCAGACTGATAAACTGTGCCCTGGTGTAACTAAAACTTTATATCATGAGGATATAAACGTTACGTTTACTGTTTTTAAGACTAGGAACATTGTCATTAAAAATGTTTTTAAGGCTATCACGCATCTTTTATTTAAGCGACTTTAAAAAATTTTAAATGAAACGACAAATTAAACATGAATTGGTATGTTAAATTTGAATCGAACGATAATATCATATTTTAAATTGTAAAACAGTTGTACGATAAAAACGTGTATATTTTATTGTTGACATATTGCCTATTTTCATAAAAATAAATTATTATATAATCGAATTAATATTGTTTAATTTTCTAATAAAATTTGTGACTAGAGTAATTTTAGTATAGGTTTATTATTAACAATACAATTCTTTAAAAAATATAAATTTTTTATTTAAAATTTATATAAATTTTACTCTTATGATTAAAGTTTGAACCATAAAATCTTGTCTTAAATTTTTATAAAATACATTTGTAATAACTCTGTATAAAAATGTAACATTTGACCATAGCATTCTGATTTTAACTATATACATAAAAATTCTCAGTATCTCAATATGTACATAAATGTTCATATCAATGAGTAATTAACTTAATTACAACTTAGTTTACTATGAGGTAGTAGATATTGAGTCATCTTCAAATTTAAGTTTAATTGCCTGCATAATGTATAAAGTCTTTTCATTTTCTGGCATTTTTTGCCACATCTTTCCATTTACTGGAATGACTGTGTAAGACATTGATTCCAATGTTTTTATAAACAAGGAATAAGGTCCTAACATTCGTTGAGTATTTCTGGCATACCATTCAGGTTGTGCAAAGAGAATAAGGAATCTGAAAAATATTATTCACATAAATTTTTAAGTATTTAAGTTACCATACTGTAATTTGTAAAATAATAAATGAGAAGTTTACATTTGACTTCCAGGAGGAATAGTTAAATCTTCTAAGTAAGTAATGTCATTGTTATGGGATTTTGTTTCAATAGTTCCATAAGAATTTATAGCTATAGGATATCCACTTCTATTTAAAATTACCACATGATCTAAAATTAGTAGGATAAAAATTATAATAATGTCAAAACAACTTATCATGTTAGTCATATTAAAGATAAAGATAAAGATAAAGACTAACCAATGTAATGTCCTAATGTTGTTCGTACATTTGTTTTTATGTAAACATTTCCTCCAATTGCTTGTTCTAAAGCAGAAAGAAGAGGAAAATTTTTATTCTTATTTTGTTGTGAATTCTTGAAAGAATCAAGGAGATCTTTTGATGGCCAAGGACCATCGTATGAAGGACAAAGTATTTTTACAATTTGATATAATCTTAACAGTAATCGTTGATGTTCTTCAGACAGGATACGTTCTATAGAAAATATTTCTTGCAAAAGCATTGGTTCAAAACACTCTAGGCAAGCTAAATCCAAGGCAAATTGACATAATTTTAAATGTTCAATTTTTGAAATTTCTTTGTTTAATATAGGCTCTTTCATGACATCCCAAAAAACTGGTTGATAATCAGCAGATGCTAATCCTGTAACTAGAGGTTGCAGTAAATCTAATTCCAAATTTAAAACATTTGGATCTTCATAACATTTAGCAGATAAATAATCTAATAGATCTATCTGAACATGTCTAATGGAGTTCAAACAAGAAAGAATATTATTTCCTTGTAAGAAATCCCAATTTTCATAAATAACTTTCTGAACAAGATCATCAATAAAGGTTTCATTGTAAAACTCTTCATGACTGTAAAAAAAGTGTATTTCAATTTTAAATAGCTATGTAAAAATTTAAATTTTATACTTACTTGGTACTTATTTTGAAAGAAATTTGTCTTATAATTTCTAGTAGTTGATCGGCATCAAGCTCATCAATATTTTTAATAATGACGTTTTGTACTTGTTGGATTAGATTTGTAAAATTGCATGGAAGATCTTTTATGTGACATAGTGTCGTTAAAATATTTAAAGCATCTGTAAATTCAATTTTGTTGTTGTAATTTTCAAGCACATTGGTTAAAACATTAATAACTTGTTTGTCTTGAATATTTTTAAATGCAAATGATAATGCATAAATCAATGAGGAAATGTCAGTCTTATCTAATTGGGAGATCCTTGTTGAGAATTGATTTTTTATATCTGAATCAATTGATTCACTTAGAGTTGTTGGTGCAAATTTAACAAGTGAAACTGAAAGCTTATAAATATCTTCAAGGGATAACTCATCGACTGAATCTTGTAAATGTTGTAAAAGAGTCATAACAAATATATTTGAACTTGGCACATTCAAAAGTTGAAGTATATTCAGTGCTTCTATAATTTCTGGTGGTGTTAACTGTTCTATAAGTGGTTTTAAACATGAACAAAGCTTTGTAAAATCAATCTGTTGATCTAAATTTGTAATCGATTGTGATTTGTCCTGGTAGAAATTATGCAATGAAGACAATGCAGCTATTACATGCTCACGTTTGATTTGATGCTTATTCGAATCTATATAATTCATAAGTTTACAGGGACTAAGTCCTTGTTGTAAAGTCTTGAGCATCAAATCTTCTTTTGAACTTTTTGGATCACATCTGCTTATCTTGTCTGTACAAAATTTTTTATTATTACTAATATTTTAGTTCAAATAGTGTTTAAAATAGTTTACCTTTATGGAACTGCGAGGTGTTACAAAACCTTGGAATATTAACACGTTGAGCATGAGCAAATGCTAATTTTCTAAATGTCACAGACATTCTTATTAATCTTCTTACCATAAAATCCATACTAAAAATAATAATTAGTATATTTTAATAACTTTAGAGTAATGAATTAATTCAAAATATGGAATAGTTCTAGAAATAGTCTGAAGTATCAATATTTTAAATTTAAATAATATATAATATACCTTAGTTTTTATTATCACAGGAAGTAACAAAACAAATAAAAATATGTTTTATAAAATAATTCGATACCTATCCAACATTACAGAGTATAATAAAATAGCACCCGGTTTAAATACTTCTACTTTTGAGGTTAGGTTCAATTATAATTTTAGGCGCGTAAAGTGAAGAATTTAAAAAGTTGAAAAATGCTATTTCATAAGATCATTAATTTAATAACATAAACAAGACTTACAATAAAAATAATTATTAGTAATTTTTACAGACAACAAAATTAATTATCATTTAATTAATAACTATTTGTAAAAAAAAAATATAAAAAAATATAAATTATCATTATAGAAAATATATTTGATCTGAATAAGTATATATCTTCTATAATTCAAATGCATGTATATACTATAAGCGGTGACAGAAGAATATAATTTTTAAAAAGTTTTTGTAATCTTCCAATAGATTTGATTAAAAAAAAGATTAAATAAACAATTGGAATCATTTAGTAAAATTTATATTCTTTTATTTATTTATTTTAGATTATACCTTCTTAAACGTTATATACATATACATAGTCCAGTGTTCAGAAAGAAAAATCGATACATCTGAAATGTAGGAATATTATAAAAATTTCTGTAATTAATAAATTTTAGTAAACAACAATAAAAGAGAGGGTCTAAGGCCGGTTTTTGGCTCAAAAAAATTCGAAAAAATTCTTACAGTATATCTACTAACAATAAGTAGTCAATTACAGCCCTGTTCAGCCCGAGCACAGCTGAAAAAATATGTATTTTTCTGTTTTTTTTTTTTTATAGGATTTTTTTCAAAAAACACTACATATAAGCGGTGAAGTTTTCATTTTTTAAAGGGTTTAGGGTGGATCATTGACTTCTTATTGTTAGTAGATACTGTAGGAATTTTCTCGAATATTTTAGGCCAAATCTAAATTGGGCCAAAAACAGGCCTTAGAAACCTTCCAGCTTAGCAGATCAGTAATACTGGCAAAAAAACATATAAAGAAAAATTTTAATTTAACATACCATATTTAATTTTAATTAATAACTGAAAAAATTTTTCTTAATCATGTAATAAAATACATGATTGAAGTTTTTATACATCATTTATGTAGGGCTTATATGGATTTACTAAAATTAATTTAGAACAAATTCCGGGCCAAGGAACATATTATAACATAATCGTATATATTTTTTATTAAATAATAAACGTTTTTTAAAATATATATTATTAAAAAGCATTTAAATTATTTCAGATTCAGATCTCATCTCTATTCGGGTAACCCAAAATTATCGGACATACCTAAAGCTGATGAACTCGAATTTATCGAGCAAGCATAGTAAATTATTGGGCTACTCGCTGTATCGGCTATTCGAATTTATCGAGTTTCTCGTGCGAACTTATTATCAGACTGCTCTAAAGTTTAAAAATAAGTAAAAACACTTTTCAAGGCATTAATAAACATTATAATTATATAAACACTATATCGGGTTAATTATCTTTATTTAATAGCAATATTTAAAATAGAAATTATTTTTGCATAATATATGCTAGTTTAATAAATTAGCAAAGTTTCAGAAATTTGAACATCCTGATTATTTTTGGGTAATCGAATAATTCTGAGGAGCCTGATAATTTTCTAGGAGCTGTTTTTACAAAAAAGTAAATCCTAAATTTTTGAAACGTGCAAATTAACATATAGATAAATAAATTAATGGAAATTGCATTAAACTTAAGGCATAAATGTTGGCAATGTTAGGTACTGGTATTGGAAATTTCATGTACGTACCGCAATATAGATAATATTATATTTAATGATCAATTTAACATAACGCAGCAATGATATTCGTAGCACGCTTCTCCCGTTACGAGTGCCCCGGAGACCCGAGCACTCGTGATGCGTGTATCCTTGGCTAATCTTTTGCTCTTGATTTTGAAAAATTAAATTATTATTAAAAATTTGTATTTAAGATTTAGCTTTTATAAAGGGATTTAGGAGTCGCGCATACCTCGCTACATCAGTACTTATCGAGCTGTATTTTCAGGCTTTTGACGTAGTTATAAATCTCAAAAGTATATCTGGCAGATCTGCAAGCTATTAGAATTGGTTATGATAATATAATTAAGGGGGACTTATTAGCTAATTAAGAGCCCTATAAAAATATTGTAAATCTAGAAATACACAGCCATACGTAGGCTATGTGTTCTAAACGTGGAATTGTGGGAATCTTAATGTTAAATATATGAGAGGAACTATTTTAGCATCAAATTAATTATTTAAATTAATAAGAGATGAATGGTATACATATAATGTTAACTTCCTAGTCATTTGACAGGCAAAAGCCTGTTGACAATAGTTCAAGTTTTATTTTTTAGCTCTCAGTATAGAGAAATTTTCAGTACGTTTCGACTGACGGTTTTTGAATTAGTCCTTCAAATCTCAGGTGTCAGGTCTTCAGGACTTGTATGAAAAATAATTAAATAGTCGGCGTTAAATAAGGTACCAAAAAAAAAATTCGTAAGGCTAATTCATTTATCCCTTTTAAAAATCTGACCTATGAATGTTTTGAAGACTCAGTTAACTGTACCTATATATAAGGGAACTATATCTACTGTGTACGAATTCGTAGGCATCAAAACACCTTGTCTCAGAAGAATTAGGCAAGTACCTGTTTTGGCACACTGAATGTTTCATTACCTATCTCTCTATCTCTATTCTTTCTAGGTGGGAAACGGGTTTACTTTAAAAAGGATTATCTATTTGAGGCTATGCCAATCGTTTGAAATTTTCCTTTTATAAAAAACCTCGATCAATACGTCCATAAAGATTACATCGTTCATACAATTTTTTCTTTTTTACATTAAGTGTTGTTTGTTTTAATAACTATACTATAAAAGATACACGATTGTTGCACGGTTGCTATATGATTTTTAAAATCATTTCACATTAAAAAAAAAGACAAAAAATGTAAATTGCTAAAATTTATATTTATTATTGCACATCAAAATAAGTACAAGCATGCTTCCATAAAGTGGACTCATCTTTTTTAACTGCACTAAGTTTATTGTGAGCTTTTTAAATAATGTAAGAATAACAAACGATAACAATTAAATTTTTTAAATAATAAACTTTCTAGTTTTTATCTTGAACATTTTGACTATACATTTTTTCTAATAAAAACAGAAAGAAAGGTATATAAGCAAATTTAAATGAAAAATGTAAAATTTTATAAGTTTGTTAAACTAATAATAAGCATATTTTTTCAATAGTTTCAGCCATCAAACCTATTTTTTCCATATTCACCATGTTTTCAGTAGCATCTAGAGCAAAAAGATTTAAGTCAAACTTAATATTCATTATATTTTTCATTTCTTTGTAAATGATCTCCTTTGGCGGTCAGCTCGTTACAGCGACTTTTATTACGCTCAGACAAAGTTCACTTCGGTTACGCAATTCATAAGGAGGAGTTACGAGCGCGAATGCCTCGGAATTTATGTGCTCAGCTTGGCTCGCGCGAGCGCGCATATCATTATATATATACCTTTATTATTGTACAAATGCGCGCTTTTTTCCGCGCCGCCGCAGCAAAATGCGCCTGCCTCTGTGGATATGGTTTAAGCGCGCGCTTCGCCTTTACGACTCGAGAGCTCGCAATTCAAAGATTCTTTCGTTTTTTTAAATATGCTTTTCTTTGAGGGATAAAAAGCCTGCTCTCATTATGAGAAAATGTGATTGAGCTAAGGATTTTCGATGAGCTCTTGAGGTGCAAGAAAATGTCCTTTTCTTTGTTTCTACATTTTGTTTATTTTATTTATAAATACAAATAAATATTATATAATATATACCTGGAAGTTTTCATTTAAATTTAATATTTAATTTTTTAACGAGCTTTTATGCTTCAATTGTATACGTGCTTAAGTGACTTTGTGAGCGTATGTATATTACGCATGCAAATTCTAGTAATCTAAACAGCTTAGGAGCTTTTTACCAATTTAAATTTTTTTCTATTTTGGCCATGTCTTTTGAGCTTATAGTAAACATACATGTAGTCTTAATTTCTTTGAAAAATCTTCTTTTATAACAGTTCTATATAAATTTACTTTCAATTTACTATTCATCCACATTCGAGATTTTGTAACTGTTGAGATATGTCGAACTGTCGAAAGTGTTATTAAAAACAAAAGCAGACATTCATACAATTATCGCATTTAATTTAAATATTTTCACATCTTGTCGCAACTGTCGAAAAAGTTAAATTAGAGCCGAACAGCTGAATACGCGTCCGCTTTGGTCAGTCGACTAGCAATAATGAGACAAGTGAAAAAAAAAAAAAAAATTCAAGAATTGTCGCGGGCGTCGATGTGGAAAAACAGAGGCCGACGGCGGCATATATATCGAGTTACTCAAGCAGTCAAGCTGCAGCAGCGAGTAGTCTCCGTCTCTGCTCCTTAGAGAGCGCAACATTAAGAGGAAATGGGAAGGTTGCCAGGTTCTCGTCAAGCGGCTGGCTGGAAGAAAGCAGCCGGGCTTTTTGCGGGGCCCGGCGATTGTAACGGAAGATGAAAAATTGTTGTACTCGGAGAATTTAAAGCGCGCGGAATGTCACGGCTAGCGGCGCGCGTATATATGACCTTGACTCTGCTACACTGGAGGAAATATCCGGCCGTGAAGTATTACCCGCTTGAGCTCGTCCATTTCATCCAGCTGTACTGGCTGCGTTAGATGGCCCGTGAAGGCTTGAGATGTGGCGCGCTACTCACCCGCCCCTCCTTATACTCTTACTTCTCTATACTTAATCTTCTCTCATGCCTAGTCCTGCAATATTGTTCTTCAAGTCTTTTTTACTTTACTACTTGCGATTATTCTTCCTTTATTCGCTATAAACTTACAAAATCAATTCAGTCCAAAAGTGCTATTTAATGAGGCTATCTTTCATGTATCATTGTTTAAATTTAAATAAATCAAATAATATTTGCTATATAAGTGCAGCTCAATTTTCAAGTTTAATATGCTACTTCTAAAATCAGTATAAAGATATCTAATGATAATTTATATATAGAGACTACAACAAATAAATGGTTTTAGTAAAGTTAGAACTTTTGCTGTTTGCGTGACTTGGGAAAACATTTCAAAATTGATCTGGAAAGTTCTCGGGCATGAACACATTGGCCAAATTTGACTCCTTGTCTTATCATATCTATTATTGTCGACGGCGAGTCATCACTTTTTATACTAAATGCTGACTATTTAATTTTATTTGGATATAACATTATTTAATTTGAATTAAAAAAATTTTGTTAACCGACAAGCTTTGTATTTACAAAATTGATGGCAAATATGAATAAATGCTTAGAAAGCAAAAAAATTTAATAAATAAGCTTTTAAAGCTTTTTCCTATACTCTGGTATGGTAGGTTCTTTTAGCCCTAAACGTAGAAATTTCATTTTGAAAAAATTTAATTTTTTCAGAAATTCTTTTTTTTCCGCTTCTCTAAAGGCGCACATAAAATATAAGAGAACAAAAATGTTAAAATAATTAATTCACAATTTAAAATGTGTAATCATTATTTACGTCGCAATTTTATACAAAAACAAACGCCCTTTTTTATTTTTGTTTGTTTGTTATTTGGTTAGATGAAAAACAAAAGCCCTATTACCCTCGTAAAAAGTAATGTGGTGTCCAATGCAGATAGAAAAGTTATTCTGAGAGCATCGACTTCAACTAATTTACTCATTTTCTTCCGTTGTTGTACAATTTATTAATTCAACAATTCGAAATCAAGAAAGAACGATTTTTTGTAAAATCTCTTGTTATATAATTCAACTTACACTTGGATATATATAAGCATATATATAATAACGTGTTTTTTTTACGTACATTATAAAGCAGTGGGAGCCTAGTTACCTAACTCATAACGCACAAATTTACGGGCTGCCTCCCTCTGGAGCCCTTAAGGGATTAAGAAATTAGTCAGAGCGAGCATAGGAAAAATTGAAAGTAAGTATACTTGTTCACGAAGCCTGCGCGCTCGTCCGGTGTAATGAAAATAATTACAATCCCGCGGCTGAGTTACAGGCACTAAATCTTACAATAATTTCCTTCACCGCGCGATGTGAATTACTAAGATATCATCGTGACTAACACACTTTCGTAAAATTAGAATGCCGCGAAATTGGTGGATTGCACGTTAACAGTCCAGAAAGCTCATATTTTTTTTACATTTTTATATTTAATTAGCTCAAGATTTTAGAATTGGATTTTTTATTAGAAATATAAAAATTATCTTTTTTATCTTATACATATAGCTACTTGTTATATAACTAATCTATTTATATATTTTAAAGTTTTCTACTTTTTATTTATTTATTTAGATAATATGTTAAGTTTTACTCCACTACTGTAATAATAACAAATAATTATTTAAATTTTAATTTTTCAACAAAAAGATCCTCTGCATGTTTTTTTTTTTTAATGGTATACTACTTGCCATGACTTGAGTCTGACATGTGTCGCAATTTTCAAAATCTTTCTATAATTTCAAAGAGTCGGGTTAATTCGTTCATTCTTACATACTTGTAATTAATCTTGTTCATAATATAACGCTTACGTGAATATGTCTAAATCGAGCGTCTTGTCAGGTGTTCATTGTGATATCTATTGTGTTAGCGCGCGTACACGTTCTAATTTCTTGTAAAGTAACGCACTCATGTCTGTATATGTACACCGGATCTGTGTAAAATTCACTTAAAAGGATCTGCGATTCGTGAATCTAGAATGGTAGTGCCTAAATCAAATAAAAAGCGCACAACAAATAAGAATTGCATTATTATACTTTATCATATTTATATATTTCAAGATATGAGATGCAGTTTGACCATGCTGTTCTAGATGAATAGAACAAATAAAAAACTTAAAAAATGCTCAAGATTTTGTTATTATATGTGATGGTTCTTGTAATTAAATTTAATTAATAAAATGATTAGAGAGATAATCAAGTTTTGTATTAAATATCGTTGTTCCAAACAAAGATTAATACTTAAACTTTGTCCCCAAGAAACGTAGGACATTTTACAAGTGTAGGACAAGAAATATTATATTTAAAAAGTTTCGACTAAAACTAGTGCAATTCTGTCTTAGCAGCAGGATGGCGAAGTAAGGGAGGCTTTGTGGCAGGATGACGAAACGACTTACAAGGAGGAGCGAGAGTGAGCAGCGGGAAAGAGGATTACATCGAGACTTTGAGGCTCGATTTCTGACATCTAGAAATGGAGTTCAGTATCCATAGTTCCATCAAATGGCCCTTTCTTTCCCAGCTGTATATAATTTAGATAATCTAAAGTATGTGTTACTTTATTGAAAATTAATCTTTTTTCAATCTTATATAATAGTCTAAATACTTGCGTCTTATAAGCAATTAAAGATAATGTTTAAAAATTATCAATTTTTTTCATCTTTATGATTATCTACTCATAGACATTTAGAAATTATTTTTAATAATATTTTTCATCGCTCATAATTTTTTATAGTATATCTTATATAATATATTTTTAATGTAGTGTTTTATAATATATTTTTAACAGAGAAAGTTTAAATTAAAACTTCCTTATTGTCTAGTTTTATTATTACTTTTTTTGTTTCTTACAAGCCAAATATTTAGAATGCTTTACTATATCGATAAAAGAGATATAATTTTTCAAGAAAATATATATATTAAAAATTCGAAAATTTGTTTACATTGGAAAGACTTGATTTTGAGGTGTCAGAAATCGAGCCTTAAAGCCGCTTAGGAATCCTTTAATCACACACTTTGGCTCCTCGTCTTGTTAGTCTTGGACTTGAATTCGAAACGTTCTAGACGTGGCCCGAAATTTGCAACGTTATAGTATTTGTTATTTGAGCAAGGATATCCTATTGCTACTCTGCATTTCTACCGAGTCGTCAGATCGACTGACTTGATATAGTGACGATTGCTAGGGAAATTTTCTCGCAGATTGATTTTTGAGCAAATGAAAATTGCCAACCAATTGCGGAAGGTTAAATGGTTAAATGTCATTAAAAGATATACAAGTAAATATTTGCAGGCTCAGAGTGATTGATAATGCAAAGTGTAGGAAATAAGCGTATTATTAAAAGCAATAAATCCGGTGTATTGTAGTAGTGCAATAAGTAGAAAAGGTATAGGCAGTAGGCGCAGCGAGCCAAGAGCTCGCGCAGTAGAAAAAGGGGCAGTGAGGGTAGTCCTTCGGAATCTCGGCGTCCCGCGCGCGCAGTATATTTTCCTTCTCATCCCGTACTTGGAATGGAAGAGAGCGGCGAGAGAATCGAATTGAGGGTAATCAGGGCGAGGCGAAAGTTGCCAATAGCCGTATCTGCCTGCCAGGAATGCATTCCTTATCGTAAAAGCAGCACACGTACAGCGGGGGAGAGAGAGAGCGAGTATAGGATTATAGTGCAGTGCGCGCTGCTTATCGCGTCGGGCGCGCGCAATGCGCAAAAAAGCTGGAAAAGGCGCCTCTCGTGCTTTTCACCAGAGCCGTCACACCGCAGCGGAGCTTTGACTCGTATCTTTTTTTCTTCGAGCATATAGCTAGAGCTACGTCTGAGAATATAGGTACACAGAGCTGGATATGTATAGGTATATACGGAGCAAGTGGAGCTGGAAGGGTAGGTATTGCAGCAGCAGCAGCAGCAGCAGCAGCAGCAGGCGCTGCTGGTGGCTGGGAGAGGGAGCTTGGAAAAAGACACGTGTTACGGCTTTGTCGGGCCCACTCGCGCGCGGGCAGCTCGGCGGCGGCGGCAGTCCTGCTCGCTTCTAGTGTCGCCCCCTTCAGTGATAGCAAACTGATAGCAGCTCATCGTGGCTCGCGGCGCTTGCAGAGAGCCGCGAGAGAGCGAAGTACCGGGCCGCCGGCTCACTCGTTCTCTGCGTGACGGTTGGCGTGACCGTCAGAGCCGAGCGCGCTACTTTCTCGGCTCCCTCTTTGAAAGATCGAGAAAGCACGAGATAGAGAGAGGGGGGTAACCCATCCGTCCATCCTGACGTCACAGCAGCAAGCAGCCAGGAGCGAAGGGGAAGGGGAAGAGGGAGAGCAGAAGCCGCATGCGCGCGTCTCGAGAGCGCGAGAGAAACAGGGCCGCGGTGGGCGCGCGTGCGGCCCGGACTCTGCCAACAGAGAGAAATAGAAGACTACTCTCTCTCTCTCTCTCGCTCACTGGGTATGTAGTATATATGGCAGAGCAGCGAGCGGCTTTGGGTATGTGTGTGGCAACGTCATGAGTATAGGAGCGGGCGGCCGCGGCCTGTTGCCAGTTATTGATCTGGCACGATTAAACAACACTGCTGCATTGCCGTGAGTCTCTCGCTCTCTCTCTCTCTCTCTCTCACTCTCTCCCTCTCTCTCCTCCTCCGCACACGCTCGCTTCTATATATACACGTATAGAGCGCGAGGAAAACCTGAGCGCGCGCGCGCGCAAGCGGCCACGCTTCTACTACTGGAGGAAAAAAGAGTAGGGGAAATAGGCAGGCTCGTTCTTTGGCGTTTTGCTGAGCTCTTGAAAATCGCGCAGTAGTTTTCGCACGCTCATCGTCATAGCACAGAGAGAGCTGGAGCCTGGTCTATATAGTGCGCCGAGGAGGAGGAGGAGGAGCTAGTACCCGTAGCTAGCGTCCCCCCACGTGTGCGGCGGCGCGCACAACAGCACAGCTGTGTGTATACTCGGAGCGCGAGTATATACGTAGTAGCGCGTTTATAGCTGTAGATAGAGTAGATCGACGGCTGCGCGCGGCGCACGCAGCTTTTCTCTCGGCTTGCTGGCGCTGCGGCTGCTGCTCTCTCTCTCTCTGTCCGCAACTGGCAAGTGCGTGCTGGAAGGTCAGCCGATAAGAGTGCAGCTGCTGCTGGGCAAGCTTGTGTGTATAACTTATAGGCATAGTAGAGAGAGAGAGAGAGATAGAGAGAGAGAGAGAGAGAGAGAGAGAGGCGGCGCGCGAAAATGCGGAAGGCGGCCAAAGAGAGCGGAGCAGTGCCAGAGTGACGTTTCGCGCTCTCGGGCGCGCGCGCGCAGCTCCTGGCAGTCCAGTATCTCGCGCAGTTAGCTCCCTCCTGCTGCTCTCTGCTCGTCGTAGACAAAA
This sequence comes from Eupelmus kiefferi, assembly GCA_030522745.1. Taxonomy (NCBI): domain Eukaryota; kingdom Metazoa; phylum Arthropoda; class Insecta; order Hymenoptera; family Eupelmidae; genus Eupelmus; species Eupelmus kiefferi. Next base: position 80 of record JAPYZB010000224.1, on the reverse strand, counting down.
AGAGGGGAAGCAGCAGAGCGCCAACACAGTCACACGGGCGGGCGGCGCGCAAGGCCGATAAAGACAGAGCGGAGCGGAGC
>JAPYZB010000223.1:0-33584 GCA_030522745.1 Eupelmus kiefferi | reverse complement strand
TATATATATATATATATATATATATATATATATATATGCATACAGATACACATTCATTTTCAATATCGGTTTTAACACACTTTATATTTTGTAATTTTTGACACAAAATACCTGCATCCAAAAATTATGCAATGTTTTTTCTGACTATACCTCAGAATTACACACATACACACATGCATACACTCTCTCTCTTACACACACACACATACACACACATATATATGTGTGTGTGTGTGTGTGGGTGGGGGAATGGGTGGGTGTATGTGCTTGTGTAATGCGTGTTCGAGCATATGTGTGTATTCACACATACACAATCTTAATGTATATATTTTTTTTCTTTCATAATTTTTAGATAACATATATATTATTCTGCCATCAATTAGGTCTTTCACGTATAGTTCATCTCTTTTGATATATATTTTTTCTCTTTACTCTTTTATTATTCAAGGCACGATCCATTTACATTACATTAGTCTGACTACTTCCTTTATTATCATTATTATGACTGTCATTTTTATTATTATGAATATTTGTAGTTCTTTTATTTTTATTTATTTATTTATTTTTTTTTTGTTAGCCTGGATCGATCTTGTCTTTAGAAACTTTATAAAATCTAAACGAGACCACTTTACAGTGAACTTTCTAAGACAATCTCAATCTCAGCACTGCATGCTTCAATCAGTCGACCTTAGCCAATGCAATTTATGGCACTCTTTCAAGGAAATCTTTTTTAAAGTAACGTAAAAATTCTTGTTTTACATTATTTATTAAATAGATACAGTTTTTGTATTTCAAAATACTGCTACAACTTATAGTAGAATAGATTTTTTATAAAAATTTTACAATTTTTCACGGTAGCCAATTGCCTTGTCTATGTTCGGCTACATTTCCAAATTTTTATTTTTTTACAACAAGAAATAAAATACATCCTATTGTGTGAGGAATGAATAATTATATAGTCTCAATTGAAATTGTTTCTCTCATCTCCCGCTCTCATAATCATGAAAATCAGCCTTCGCAGTATATGTCATTTCGTTCAACTACTCATTAAAGAAAAAAGCTGCGATTTCGTGGTTTAGGTTTTCAGGTTTAACTAGGAATTACATTAAACTAAATTATCTGAAATAAATAAATCAATATCAGGCTCTACGGGCGCTCCGATTATTTTGTACTCGAGTTGTCTGTTGTAGTTTATTGACGAGATGCTCGTAAAACGTTCAATTTAATAAAGGATCTCTTATTGTTAGTAAAAAATATGCGCGTAGTATATTCTTTCGTTGCAAAATTCTCAAAACCCTAGATCAAATAAATCATACCAACCACACATATAGCAGCAATATGCGAAGTTTTATTGAAATCGCAAAAGTAAAAATCGAGCCTTTAATATGCCTTCTAATTTCAGATTTTCTAGCTAAATGTGTCCTTATCTGGCAGGACTTACAGGGGCCATAGTATAAATCAAACTATACACTCCATTCTCAGCTCTGGATATCAACAGTGTAATACAATTAAGCCTTGTTGCGTATAGCTAGCTTTTGAGATCGATCGATCAAATCCGGTGCGAAAACATGTAATTATGATGTAAATGATACTGCGCGCGGGAGAGCGCTCAAGCTAAAATTGATTTGTGGGCCGCCACCGCCTAGTCATTCGCGTGTTGGCTCATTTACCGCTATCCATGCTACTTTGCTAAATCAACCTGGATTTATTTGATGATCTCCGACGATTTTTCTCAATATTTGTCAACGAAGAAAACTTATTTAGAGGTACACAAGCTTTTTTAAATCAATAAATACGTTTTCTTTTAGTTGTTAAAAGAGTAGTAAATATCACGCATTAAAATTATCGTAAACTCGAGAACAGAAAGAATCGGAGCGTTCAGGACTTTGCACAAAATGATACTTATAGATGGTACTAATGCAACGACTCTAACGTATAATCGTTTAATGTTTTGTTTTTTGATTGTTCATATTACTTTCATTCTAATGCACTTAATAAAGAGTACTGGAATAAGAAAAAGAATGTTGCAAAAGAGGAAAAAACCAAAAAAAGAAAGAAAACGAACTACTTGGATTTTTTACATTTTTGTTTTAAATTCATTATTTACCCCTGGTCGATGATAGATAAAAACAAAGAAAAAAACAATGAAGAAAGAAAGAAAAAACAAAATGCACTGACTGTCTTTTATCGTACTCCTTCTTCTATTATATTTGTATCAATCACACCGGCCTTGGACTCCTCCTATCTTGGCACGACACTATGCTACTACTACCTTCTACTACTACCACTCAATACTACGTTCGTTGTACGACCAAATCTCCTACTACGGTAAAAGTCGCAGCCAAAGTCGTTGTCCAAAAAAAAAATGGTAAGTCCTCGCTTGATGACTTACTTGACGCAAAACTGAAAGACAAAAACCAAATGGAATTGATTAATAATCATGTTTTGTTTTGCAAATTTAGGAGAAAGAGAGAGATGAATTTATTAACTTTTAATTATTGCAAAAATCATTATTTTTTACTATAAAAATAGAGACTTTTCCTTTTTCTTTCTCTGCAATGGCGTGTTCTGTAACTGTTAGGTTTTCACTTATTAATTGCCAATGAAGTTTAAAATTAATCTTTGGTTTGTTATACCACTCCCATAAATCGCCAATCAATCACTTCGACTTACATAAAGACTGTAATCACAAACGCTCTTCAATTTTGTATTGCACTGCTATGTTTCGTCGATAATAATTCGTTCATATTTTTTATTTTAAATTCTTTCTCGAGGCACTTAGGTCAAAAGTATAATGTCTTTCTTGAATTGATAGTTTAAATTTCTTTTTCGGCCGAAATATAAAATGCGATGTTCTCTGGTGTAAAAAATTATAAAAATAAAACAAGATAGACTTTTTTAAAATAAAAGTTTTAACCACATTTGAAACAGTAACCAGTTCATAAATTTGGTAATTTAATTGGATTCAGAGAAAATATCATTTATTCGCGAGAATTGTTTATTATTTGCTTCCCTATTTTCGGTTCAATTGGTCATAATAAAATCATTCGCATTTTTACTTCTACTCCGATACCTTCACTTTACAATAATACGCCAACGTATATAGGGCATTCAACGGACAAGTGATCCCTGCCCAAACCCAACTCCCTCCAAAACCTTAATAATAACCTTGATAACCAAGTTTGAGTTTTGCATGTTTGACTACTTGGTTTTAATTTTTCAGCTTTTTTAATTATTTAACTCTTTGTTTTAAGTACCTATTGTTTTTAATAGCGTGTTGCTGCAATATGATGATTTCTCGAGCAGAATTATCAATTATGCTATATTAAAGTGCCAAGTTTTCTACTTTTTTTTTGGTTTTATTCACTGCGCTTGTCAGAAAACATTCAGATATGACATCAAATAATATCGTTTTTTCTTTTTGTTTAATCTTTAGAAAAGTAAAACTATTTACTTTAAGTTTTGTGTCTAATAAAAAGAACAGTATATGTATTTATAATTAAAAGTTTGGTATTAAATCGATCGATCTTGAATGAATGAAAAAATGTATGAGGTATTAAAGATGTTTCTTTTAAAATAAAAAATTTAGTAAAAAATTACATAAAATCCTAGAGCCTGATGTACGCGCTTTTTGAGTACCACTTTATCTTACTTGTCTTCAATTCTCATCATACAATTTGATATAAATATCTCTAATTCGTTTTTGATATCTTGAAACTGCGCATCTAAAGTGGTAGAAAAGAGTTCTTAAGCTTTGCAATATTTAACTGTAATATTGACTTTCTATGACAAGTAGATAGAATTTGTACATTCTAAGTGAATCAAGTATTTTTAGTTTTTTTGTATTGATGCATTTTTAAAGCAGTACATAATCAACAAATCCGTGTTAAAATTTACACCTTCTGTGGAATACATTTATTAATTTTCTGATATTTATTTTCTATAAGGAAAAATGTGTAAACATATCAATCAATTAATATAATTAACTTAAAAATCTAATAATCAACCTAATAACTCAATACGAATTATGCCAAAACTTTTTTCTACCACATCTGAAATCCGCGCATCAAAAATATATATCATTAGCGGTCGTACTTCTTCATACTGAAATTACACTTTTCTGATTAAGATTAAGGCATATTTTTTCAAATAGTTTCGTCGCTCTCTCGACGGGATAGATAATTGTTGCGTAATCAAGGACTTATATGGTCACAACGGCTGAACTTTCTTAGCAAGGTGGTGACTGACTAGCAGGAAGCGGAGCCTAAGATCACGTGTTTTTGTGTTCACCTATGCACACGCGCCGAGAAATTAGTACATTTCAACACGAGTGCGAGAAAGTGATTTAGCCTCGCCGAGACGTTTGCGCCCGAGCGAAGTAAGGGTGAAAGACCACGGAAGATTGAAATCACCTTCTCGCTCTAGTGTCGAACCGTATTTTTTGATACGACGTGCGCAAAACGAGATTTAGCATACGCTTTTATGTTCGACTGTGCACGAAATCGAGCTTTGCGTACGGAGTATCAAAAAAATATTTTTCTTGGAAAGTGTGCACTCTTTTTATCCCGCGTCCACATCGATCACATGTGCAATCGTGTACGGCATATGCGTTGCACTACACACGAGGAAGAACGTGTTTTCATCGGCGCACTCTTTAAAATATGCAGCGAGAGAGCGATTTTTTGCGTCGCCTACATGTATAAATTGTCTTTGCGCATGTTCAAGTCCATTAGAGTGCAGTCAGTTTGCGTTTATCTCCATATGTATAATCTCCCTTTCCCATTTCATATATGTGACACATGTGTGTGTATATATATATATGTATATGTGTGTATATATTTACATACATACACTCATACATACATATATTACACACTAATTACACACGACTTCTACTATTTTACCTTTCACCTATGCTATCATACACACGTGCTTTTGCATATCTTTCATTTTTTTATTTGCTATTGTTTTTGTATTATACTTTGCAACTGGTACTTTTTATTTATGTACTTCCCTTCTCTCGTCTTGTGTTTTATTTTTATATACTTTTTTTTCTTTTAGATGATACTGTTGGACTGAAGTTTTGAATCTAAAGAAAAAAGTCTTAAAAATGTTTAATAATTTTTCAAAAAATAGATTATTTGTTAAATTTTATCTATTTTCTGAAGAAATTTCAGTTTAGTAGTTTAAATTGATTTTATGTCTTAAAATTAGATTTAAGTCGATTAACAATGGTTTCGCTTTAAATCACCCTTTTACTAAAGAAAACTTTAACTTCAATATAATTATTGAGTGTTCACTTTGAAATACTGCATACAATACGAATTTTTTAAAGACCGAAGATTTGTATCTTGCAGCGAAATTATCTCACCTTTATTTCGATATAAGTCTTCGGCCTGAAAAAAATTCTATGACATGTAGCTGATTGTGCATCTGAAAGTAAAGAAAGAAATTCTGTGTCCCCTATCCTCTATACCTATCTAGATCTCTCAACATCAAATCTCATTTAGGATTAGCTTCGCGTTAGTCATATGTTTTTATTTATGTAAGTTCTATGCTCTCTAGCGCGGACTCGTCACAATGTCAAGTCCGCACTGAAGTTCATACATATAATGCTATGACTAATTCACAAAATTAATGGAGTTTGTTATTCTGGTGGATTTATAATTTTACTCTTTTTTATTTATTAATTTTTTTTTCTTTTCTATTACATCTCTGATTAATTGCGTGCAAATGTGTGTTTAATTTTGATAAAGCCTTCTGGTTTTTATAGATTTGAGTGCATCATTATTTTTTCTCATTTGTTTTGTTTTTACAATGCATCCACCATAAAAAAAGCTCTAGATTGTTAAGGCGACTAAGTTTTACTTTCGTGCGACTTGCAAAGATTATTTCGAACAAATCGATGGTTGGTATCTGCTGGCTCTACGAGTGGCCATTTATCTTGGCAAGTCGTTACGATCGTCTTAAACGACTTTACTAATACTTTGACTCTTTTGTGCTTTCAGTTTATTGCGATCTCCAATTTGTACGAGGAGATCACATCAAAACTCTAACTCTTATGTCGCGCTCACCTCCTTTTTATTATAATGTTCGAATTTTTTCAATTTATAACTAGCGTTGTCTCCTGTTCAAATTTTTAGATTTTTCTAATATCGGACTGTCACTAACTTCACGCGCGGTACTCGTGGATATTAATTTCAAGTATGGTCAAGTTACACAGTTTATTTTCACCAAATAAAGTGATACCGCCTGATTCTAGAAAATATTTACATGATATCAACCTAATCTTCTCACCACCGCGTATGTGTCTGCAAAAAATGCCAAGAAATAAAAAAGCATTATCAGTTCTACCTCATTTATTGACTATCGATGAGAAAAATGCTTCGGATTACGGACCTCACCGTTTTTAATTTTTCGTCGTCTTCAAAAATCGACGCATACCAACTTAATTCTTTCATGCGGACGACTAATCAAAAGTATTTAAAAATCAAAACGTTAGACGGGCTGGATTGGCCTGCATCATCTGCGTGACTTCATTGACACTCCGATAATTAGAAACATGGGCCATCGCGTCGATTGCGAGTCGTACTTTTTCCGAATTATTACATTTATTTTCCTTCATAATGATTCACTCTATCTACGTACAAAAATTCGACTCGATATACCAAAACGTCCAGAATTAGTTTTGGCAAAAAATTTCTATGTAGAGTATATTATTATGGAAAGCAATGATGATCTTGTTTTATCTACATGTAAGATCATCACTACGCGTTTTGTCTTAACTTGGTTCCTAGTGTGAATTGTCCAGTAAATGAATACTTAAGATAGACTCAAATATTTAATCTTATACTTAAATTAAATGAGGAGTAAATACTTATATTTTTGTTATATCGAAAAAACTGAAAAACGTATACAGCTTATGCTTGTATCCTGATTTTTAAAGAAGATAATCGAAACAAATTAAAAAGATGTGAAAGGATCGAGTGAACATCTCTATGATATATTATACAAGAATTCAAGAATTATCTCTTAACTTTAATTAGATCAGTTGGAAACATTTTCTAATAAAATTGTATGTATTACAAGAAGCAAATTGGTCCTTTTTTTTCAAAAAAGTTTCATTGGCTTTGATAAAAAATTATAGACAGAAAAATGTTAGTATCGTATTACATAAAATCTAAACTTGTCATTAATGATATTTCAATATAAATAATTTTTTTAACAAAGTTAGTGGAGGTTTTATAGAGATTGGATGACGTCAGCGTCTAGTAAAATATACAAGCTTCAGAAAAATATTTTTTTCAACTGATCTAATTAATGTTTGTGACATAATTTTCGGGTTCCAGTTTAATATTTTGTGTAGATTTCTACCTCATTTTTTCACTTGTTCTTAAACATTAACTTTTTGCTGTGCATTAAAGAAAATCACAAACGAATACTGTATATTAAGTATACAATATAAAGTCTAATAACTATTCTGAAGAGATAAAAATTTCTTAATCTACAATTTTAATGTACAAACCAGCAAGGCGCAATGAAAGTTAAAGTCACAGTTAAAGACGTTACTTACTGTTCGCTATATATATCCAACACAGCGAGAGCTAAATGAATAAGGCGGTTGTATCATCAGTGAAAATTAAGTACCAATCATAAATATCATCTCAATCATCGTGATCGCCGCGCGAGGCCCAAAAGCGACAAAGTAGAAAGTTATTCAAAGATGAAAGTATAGTGTAATAAGTAACTAATTTAGTAACCCGAAAACTTTTTTTATATTAGTCGATCGTATGATTCAATATTTATACGAATATTGTGATTAATATTATCATTATTATTTATTATTATTATGATTATATTAATTATTGTTATTATTACTATGATTATATACCTAATATTTAATTGTAATTTTAATTATCTTCTCGCACATGCTTGAGAATGTATTATTTACGCAATGCACTTGTTTTTCGTCTGTTCTATGTATTGTTTTACTTTATGAAACTACACCTACTTCTACTACAACTACTTCTACTACTGCTACTACTTGAATCAACTTGAATAAAATGCATATATATTTTGCCAAATGTATATGCGTGTGCGCCACCAACCGCATCGATTGCCCGTAAAAAATGCTACTGTCACGCATTATCTTCTACTGTCTTCTTCTTCTACTTGTTCTTTGCTGTGATAACTGCGATCGAAAACGAATCTGTGCATATAATTTTGAATATGAAAATTATAAAAACTTGTGGGGTGGCCATCGTTGACGCTGATCTCACGTTATTGGTACTTCTGTCCCTTTCATTCACGTCACCGGCAACCGCAATATCCGACCTAACGTTGTACGTCCCATTTATTATGGTCTACTCGTTCGCAACTCAATCACCGACGCCACCTTGTTGATCCACCTTCAAATGCGATCGACCAATCGGCATTCAACCCAACCGAATCACCGCGTACGGTGAGTGTGACACCTCTGGTTATATTTAACACGACAAAAACAATGAATGATGAAACAACAATAAAATTAAAAACAATAAAAATAAGTTTGTCATGCGTTTGTGTATTATGCATATGTGCGCATCGGCAGTGTTGGGCGTTAATGTCGATCACTTGGTTATGTAGATATATATCGATGTCTCCTTGCATTATACCTTCTATTCATTGGATTCTCTGGTAATTCTGATTGTTTTGTCATATTACGGCTAGACTATGTACTATAACAAATTTCAAGTCCTACATTTTTTTATTTTTTTTTTTTTTATTTTAACGTCTTTCTGTTTTACCAAGCGTAGATATATGTTTGTGACACCCATCACATAATTGTAATTGTTTTCATTTGTTGTTCTTTATAGTTTGTAAAGTCTTTCACTATTATTCGATGTGTACCTAACGTTACTCGAGAGGGTAAAAATGTCTTTTCAAATCATGTTTTGTATTTGAATGTTGCATGTAATTTCATTTAGTCGGTAAACTATTTTATCGCTTCTTTATTGTGCGAATTAATAGTTTTTTTAATCTTAAACAACTTAAATTATATTTAATTACTGCTATAACCTTTTACAAATCTTATTCTTCTTTGCAATTTACTGCAAGCGCGTAATAAAAAGAAATTCTAATAATTTCTTTTGTATGTGTATATAACAGAATAATTAAGCACACGAACTCTTACAATATTATAATAATACCATAATACATAGTCCTTGTTAACCAAGCGAATCAAAACAATTCCGTAATAGCGAGAAACAGCTGCAATTACCAGAACTAACAGCTTAAATTCCAATAATCGTCAGCGAGCTTAAAAATTAAACGCGCAAGATGACGCCCAGCTCTCGTCTGATGTGCGTCCCTCAAGTTGCGTCAATACGTGCGACCTTAGCGGGCCTTTTCGCCTATTTCTTCGCACTATACTTCTGTTCTTGACCTTTAATCCTTTGCTTAGCGAAACATCCCGTAGGAGCTTTCCGCATCATTCATCCCTCCTTTCTTTTTAGTTTCCATGCTCTGGTAGAAATTTCCCCAATAAAATTGGCCAAGCCTTTAAAACTAGGCTAGTGGATGTCTAATTCTTCACAGTCGGCCATCTGCTGGCCAAAAAATGGAGAACGGTTCTACCAGGGTGCTCTAGTTTTCTTTTTATTTTTTCGTTTAATACTTGTGGTTGTTTCTGATCGACCCTTTGACTTTAGTAGCTTTAAGAGGACGTCGTAGCCGTATAACACATACATGTCTAAACTTTTTAAGTGCTTCGTTCTTAGCATGATTTTATGAGCCAAGCCCCTTAGATCTTGATATTAGGAAGACAATGAATACATTAGATTCACCCTAAAACTAATAATTTGAGCAAAAAGTCGAGTTACGGCTACGTCTTCCCATTAAATGAGAAATTCGAGTGGCTCTTCATTGAGGCACCTTATTGCTATATCAAATTCCTTGAACAATAAAGCTTAATTATTAAAGGGATATAATAAAATGTAATTTAACTCTAGTAGAAGAAAATATGGTTTCAAAGTAAAGTGGAAATTTGTAACTGCAGAAAAAAATGTTAAATATCAATTTTTGTAAAGCTACAAATAGATGTCAAAGAGTCGAGAAGAATCTCGGTAATGCTGTATTTACCATTTTTGCTTTAGATGAACAAAAGAAAAGAACTTCCGCAAGGTCGCGCCGCGCACAATAGATGTCAGCTCGAAATTAGCAAGATAAATTCGCAAACAATACAACAAGTTACATACACTTGTGTTGCATTTTCATCTGCTTTAGAAAGCGTTTTTTTTTTAAGGTTTTTAAGAAGCTGTCGGAGCTATATTATACATATATTATTACATTATTTTTGATTATACCGATTAATATAGATGTTTCAATTCAAAAAGTAAAAATAATAAATAATTGCACCAAATATGCTCTGTAAGTTTTAAATAGTGAAAATTTCCACTTTTTACTCTTTAGTGGAACATTTTGAACTAAAAAATAGTAAAAATTCACTATTTTATCATAAATTTTCACTAATTTTTAGTTCAAAATGCTCCATTAAAGAGTAAAAAGTGGAAATTTTCACTATTTAAAATTTACAGAATGGAACGATTTGTTTCCCCGACTCAACAATCTTTTGCTATTTGGCATGGAATATTTCGCATTATTTTACTATACTCTTAACGTGTATTTATCAAATTTACTCTTTTTTGAATGAGCTGAGCACTCTAGATTGATAATCACATAAAAAATCTGGTAACATAGGCATTATCCATGTACCTTATGGTTTCGACAGCCCCTTAAGTGGATTTGATTGCACGAATATTACCATAAACAAAAGTGTACAACGAAAAATAATAGAAAAGATTGAGGAGGTAACAATCGACGATGTGACCCTAATGTACCGTAGTTGTGTTAACATTTTTTTTTGTCGCGAGGTAATGGAAGACGTGAAGTGTTAGATAGTAATCCGAATGTGCATGTGCGTGGCGTGTGTGCGTGTGTGTGCGTATTTATTGTGGATATCAGACCAAGAATCCTATTGCTCTTTTCACGGCGGATGCGATTCCTTTGAGATTCAATAAAAAGATCAGATCACGAAAAAATATTATATTTTAAAAAATTCTTTAAGAGATGGCCTACATCAAATTTGCGCGATACGACAAAGTAGTTTGACCATTTGAGACTTTTGTTATTAAATAAACTGTTTGACTTTTGAACTTTTAACGCTCTATACAAAAAATACAGGATTCAATAAACATAATGAATAAATTTATTTTCACTTAAAAATATTTCATAATATGAGAGTACCCATAATACTCAAAGGCAATAAAAGCTCATAAGAATTAGAAAACAACATCAACAAAAGGAACGAACATAAAGAAGCAATTATCTCCATAAAAGTGCGTAATCAGTTTGATCTGCGCCTTATGCGACGCGTCGGCAAACTGACAGATAATTCCGGAAACACTGGAAGAGCGTTAAGGGATCAAAGCTAGCGTCTGCAGTCACTTTATTCATTGGGTCAAGGCCGCGCAAAAGCATGTAAAAGCTCTTCACGGAAAACGTTGGCACGCGCGCAGAAGGAAGAGTTTTGCGATGTATACTTCTTTAGAGAGATAGGAAAAGACAAATCCTATCTATGAAGCCTTTACAGGAGCGTCGTTGCAAAACTTTTCCCTTTACGCTGCCCATGACGATCGACTACGCTTTTTCTCTCTTCTACTCTTCTGGGTTAGTGAAGTTTCACTTCGGAGTTGCGGATCATTGTTTCTTTGAGGCCGTAATTGCAGTTTTCTGTCGGACCGAGGCTCCCAGACGAGACACCCTGTAGATGCTTCTTGCACGTTGCATATAATTTTTGTTTAGATTTAATATTTTTCATATTTATAAATTTATAAATAGAAAATCATATTTTTTACTCTGATTTTGATAAGTATGGAAGAAGCATCATTTTTTAATTTATAATAGTTACAATTTTTTGTCAACTTATTTAGTATTTAACATATTTTAAATTATATTTTATTATATAATTAATCCAGAAGTTAAGTGAAACTTCGTTAAGCAGACTGATAATTGAGTGTAGAATGTTGCTTTTTGTATGAATGAGAGATACAAGTAGAGCTAAAGCATGTTACAATTAAGTTGTCGGACTCATGAATCGAAAATGAAAAATCTACACTTTGATCCACATCGTTATCTATCTTGTGTGCACATTATTCCAGGACCGATCGTTGTAATCTTGTGTCCTATATAAGATACGTATTTTAGTCTTCTGCATCTCTTTAACGTACTTCTATACAAGATGTTTTAAATAAATCTTACTTTGCCATGTTTGAAATTTATTATAATAAACGATTTTCGCATTTATCCTTTATATAACGGTACGCAGAACTGAATTTGCCATTCAAGGAAAAAAAAGAAAAATGTGCGCGCAACATTGATAAAGCGAAATTTGCATGAGAACGTGTATAGTAGCTGCACGAGTGTCATTCAAAGTTACTCGTTTTCATTTTTTTAGTCGACTCGCGCTACTTGCGGAAGCCTTGAGTTTAAAATTATCGACGATCAATTTTCCACCTACTCTACGTGATCATGCAGGGGAACATGTAAAAAAATGTTTCAATGCACACACGCGCTCTTGAATAATTTCTGGAAATTGTAGTAGGATATATAGAACTGTATTTAGTTGTTAGATTTATTAAGTGTAGAGAAGTTGGACAATTTAAGCGCTGAATTAATTGTCCTTGTCAATTATTTTTGGCATTTATTCACTTCATTCACTAGATTACATAAAAATATTAAATTATTATTTATCGATTCAAATCAACTCAAAACTTCTTTCCCAGCTACATATAGTATTAAGTTTGTTATACATTTTTCACAAGCACGCGAAAGTTCGAATAAATGCCAAAAACCAATCTTACGCGGGCAGTCAACGCAGCACATTTTTGAAACTCGAAAAGTGCTTTGGAATCGTCGGAACTATCACAGTAATGAAAAAAAAAGCCGTCTCCCCGCTTCGCATGCATGTGCTTAAGAGCTTTTTCTCACCAAATATGCTCACACGCGCATTTACATTCGAGCTTTTAATGCTCGCTCACGCATCGTTGCTCTATCTCGCTAGAACTTTTTTTCTGCGCACTAGAGGGAGCATCAATGAATGTAAATACGCGCTGCTTGGGGAAAATGTCGCAAAATGCTTAGTTAATCGATGCTTCTGTGATGCTTTGGAATGATTGATTTAAAGGCTTAAGGCAAACTGAAAAGTTGATAGTAAACTACATAGAATGTTAACTTATTACGTATTTTTTACGATTATAAAAATACAGTAAACTGAAGAATATATACAAAGTTTTATAAGTAGCACTTCTATGTTAGTTGTTAGTTAAAAATTAACTGATAATAACGTTAAAATTTTGTAGTATTTGGCTTTCTAGATTATGAATATATGATAAAATGTCGTTGAAAAATAATATGATCCATTGAAGACATGTAAATCAGTAAAAGCAGCATATTATTAGCCTTAAAAAGGAATTTTAGTTAGCTTTGACGTGATGGGCTGTATTCCAGATTCGGCTGGATGCATTTTTCTGTGTGCATGAAAGGTGCTTTTTTAGTGTGGCTATACAATGCCGTGTGGTTTTGCCGATCATGTGCATGCAAATATATACTGAGATGCATGATTTGATCTCTCTTGTGCAGTGTCGTAAAGTCGCTCATCTTTTCGATCGAAAAGTTGACTCGGCTTTTGCAGCGCTATCTGATTTCTGCTTGCTGGTTTGTTTTTGATCCTTGGCTAGCGAGGAATGCTTGTATTTATTTTACTTGAATATATTTTTTTTAGATTGCCAGTTTGGCTAAAGAGCTGACGATTTTAACGGGAATCGCTTTATTGTAATATCTAAAGCATTTTTTTATCATGCAACCTCAGTGACTAAAAGCTTTTGCGTGAACGGCTTATCGGCGTTACTTTTTTTTTCTTTTTTTTTCCAAAACACATGCTTTTTACTCCCTACATTCTGCTAATTGATAAGCCAGAATGAAGCATGCACAGGCTTGTGAAAATCATGAGAGCTTCACGCCAAGTGCATGACGTGTTCGTGCATTGTGCGGCTATCATCCTCGGAGTGGCTGAGGGCTCACTGCTCTCCTCGTCTTCGCAGCCAAGCCGACGTTGAAAGCCATATTTTTTAGATCCAACTAAACACATACACACAGGCACATATACACAGAGACAAATATAGCGCATCTCCTCACTTCTTGTTGACTAATTCGAGGCGGTGAATGCGGATTTTGCAGGTGCAGCAGCCAATCTACGTAAGGAAGTTATACGAAACAAGATCAGAGCTATCGGCAAAATGGCTCGCGTCTTCTCTGTGCTCAGGTCAGTGAACAATTTTAATACGTTTTTACGATGCCATTTCTACTTGTACGCGCGTCCAGTCTGCCCCTTCCTTGAATCCTACTCATTCTTATAAATCAGTCTTTGTTTTTATTTCCCTCAATCATAAATTATTTTGATCGGCTCTTAAAGCTATGAAACAGGAGAGAGAAAAAAGAAAAGAGAGAATGAGAGAGAGAGAGAGAGAGAGAGAGAGAGAGAGATATGAATGAATAATTCATGCAGGGGTGGCTGCACGCATGGCTTGTACTTGCTATATGATATATTTACTTAAAATGCGCTTACTATTTTTTTAGGGAGGAAAGCGAGAGCGTATTGCAACTTAAGGGACTCACGCCTACTGGAGCTCTGCCGCTCGGAGCACTTTCTGGCGGAAAGACTTCCTTGAAGAACGGTGAGTATTAATATTTTAGATTTTTTATTCACCTTTCGCTTGATAAACTTTTGAATTGAATTTATGATTTTCCAATTATTTCAATCTCAATCGAATAACGTCTTCTCGTCCTCCCAAAAACTTTACTTATCCTAAATGATCATTTATGAAAGTTAGACCTCAGGTAAAGAATAAATGTGAATTTTAATTGTCTTTCTTTGCATTTACCCGTAAACAGCACTGCAGGGCTTCTCGCCGAACCATAAAATAACGTCATTTGCCGAGGCGAAAGGCCTCGATGCGATAAACGAGCGAATGCCACCGCGAAAAGATGCACCCCCAACGCCGGTAAACGAGGAGAAGCCACCAGTCATCAAGACGCCGACGACACCGGGAGTGGCAGCTGCGCAGCCGGTTAATGCGCCGGCCCAGGCCCAGCCCGACAAGAACCGGGACCATTGTACGTCACAGCCCCATTCGTGAGCCTCACACTCGTCTTAATGAAGGTGGTCCTCATACTTTTCTTTATTTACGCTTCTACGCTGTCAAGAGTTTTTACTTAGGACTTGTCGAGATTGTCTCTTTGTAGACGCTTGTTGATGTGCTTAAAGTAGATTAACATCTGTCTATCAATTTTTTCTAGTAAAACAAGGAATAATTATCAAATAGACAATATTTTTTTATAACAATTATTAAAGAAAGGATAAGTAGGAAAATCTGTCGAGGAGTATTTGATTTTAACTTAAATTTCTTCATCGCGCATGTCGAATCTTCAAAGCTTAGACATTTTTTTTTTTTTAAGTAGAACATTCAGATAGATACATAGATAGATATCAATTTATTATTGCACATTTTAGTACAAACAAAATGTATATATTTTTAAAATTAATGACATATGTAAAAGTACAAAAAATGTCTAACAAAAATAATAATTAGTCCACTAATTCAGGCACAAGTTCTATTAATTATTTATTATTACTTATTACTTTGTTATTTGTTGTTATCAAAATTTAAAATTAATTATTTAATTTTCAACAGGTAACAATGGCGATACCCGAGTCCACAGCGGTTGCCAAAGCCACAAATAATATCAACCATCGCTCGTCTCTTCCCGGACACTAGTAAAATAAAAATAAAAAAAAGAAAGAAAGAAAAGAAGCAACAGCAAGTCTATGAAGCTGATCGAGAGAGAGAAAGAGAGAGAGAAAGAGAGAGAGAGAGGGAGAGAAAGAGAAAAATTCTTCAAGCAGGATCCAGGACTTATGAGTGCGCACAAGGCTACGAAGGAGAACGGAAGCAAATTCTTTTTAACGACTCCCGTTAACTGTGAAAAAGCGAAAAAAGACACAGCGGATGGATATCACACACCGATCCAGATAAGAGAAACTCTAAAGCAAAAAAGAAAAAATTAAGAAAACGAAAAAATTATCTTCTCTCACGCGCATAATATTTACACACACCTATGAACTGCATGCCGTTTAATGATTAAAAAATAAAAAAACGAAGGGCGGAATATGACTATTTAAACGAGTTAACAAAAGAGATGTGTGTGTGTGTGTGTGTTTGTGTGTGTGTATGTATGTGTATGTAAGTAAGTGTGTGTACATGTGTCTATGCGCGTGTGTCAGTGTGGCTGCATACATAAAATATATTAGGCAGGGGAGGAATGACGGAGATTCTCAAATCTCGTACGTGCGATGGGAAACTTTGTGTATGTCTTACTCGTCCTTAGTCTATTTCGCGTTTAAATTAAAACCCTTAAAAAATAATAAAATCTCACTGTACACGTATATATACTTGAAGTTAACAAAATTAATACGCTGGAAAACAATTAAAAACAAATTTGATGATATGAATCATTATGTAGGGATTATATCCAACAGAATAAGTGAATGTGTGTGTGTGAGAGGGGCAAAGAGCGAACGATGTGTATCTTTTAGTTTTTCGATGTTTGTGCCTGTCTGCATTTGTGTGTGTGCATGTGTGTGTACAATTATGATAAAAGTAGTGAAATCGGTCGGCGAGCCAATACCGTGACATTAGATAGATTCTCCTCGTATCTTTAAAGACGAAGCAAAGAGTTTTTTATTATTTTTCGCAACTTAATTTCGTTGACAGTTATATCCCTTCTCCAATATCTATAATATTATCGAACAGTTAAATAGAATGTTAATTTTATCGATAAAAGTTAAAAAAAATGTCTAGTACTAATAATGTACATCCGTATCAACTAACGTCTGTTTTCATTCAATTTTATTCGCGCGAGTTCTGAATGATCGTATCTGTATATATCATTTTTTTGTACATGATTTTATAAATGTTACCATTTTCTAGGAGACTCGAAACCTTTTTGTCCTTTGTTGTATGTACGAACAGTTGTAAAACGACTCCTCACCTGACTGCCCGCCATCATCGCGATCGAACATCTATTTTCTATCTCTTTTTTTTCCTTCTCTATTTAGACAAATAAGAACGTAATTGTTCTTTATATTAGCTTCGCTAAAGAACGTACTTTTCTTATAAACGAGACATTTTTTATTTCAAGAATTGCACTTTTGAGCTGCACACTAGTGCTAGCCAAATGGATTTACAAGTGTTTCTGAATTTCGACTATGCTAGATATCTTAAAAAATGAAAGAAACACTATGTAGACCGAAAACTTCGTTATTTTCATTATATAAATTAGTAAAGTTTATACAATCCTGAAACAAATTATGTGCTCGTAAACTAGTGCACTAATGTTTTCTAAAGATACACCTTTTTCTAAGTATATATAATGTATTATTCACAGATAATTTTCTTAAGTCTGATCTTCAATAAGTTTCTGTGAATAATTATTTATACAATTCTCCATATCATCAACTGAATTAAGATTAACATTTATTTAGGATTGCGCACAATTATATTTTCTGAGCTCTTAAAACAACAAGCTAGTCCGTCATATCAATATCTGATGAACGTAAAAGTGTAAAACGAGAGATAAAAAAAGTAAGTGTGTTGTGTGGTATGAGAGAGAAAAAGAGAGCGAGAGAAAGAAAGAGAGAGAGAGAAAGAGAGAGAGAGAATATAGAACGAATTGATACTAATTCAGCAAATCTTATAAAAAGAAGAAAGAAAGAATGCCAAGTAGCGCAAGATGAAAAAAGAGATATGAAAAACTAGAGAAAATATGGAAGAAAGAAGAAATGACACTTACTAACTATAAAACCGTGCACTTACTGAACACACCTAGCAAAAAAACGGATTAAAGAAGGTTACGAAACATAGAAAAAGGTAAATAAAAAAAAGAAGCTTAAACGCAAAAGAAAAAATAATAATAATACGTGTGCGAGCGAGCTTGTAATAGCCGACGGGAGGGGCGTCTAGGATATTGAGTGTAAATGTATAAGCAGAGGAGAGACACGACAAGCGCGCAGGCGAGCAGGCTGGCCTGCTGTTGCCGTGCACGTCCATCAAC
This sequence comes from Eupelmus kiefferi, assembly GCA_030522745.1. Classification (NCBI taxonomy): domain Eukaryota; kingdom Metazoa; phylum Arthropoda; class Insecta; order Hymenoptera; family Eupelmidae; genus Eupelmus; species Eupelmus kiefferi. The sequence continues at coordinate 15,377 of JAPYZB010000223.1, read as the reverse complement.
AAACTCACACGTACTGACTCACACTCACTCACATATTACATAAACACAAAATCGCGGAGCTGCCGCAGTTACTTCCGGTTTTAGACTTTTTAAACCTTAGCAATTGTTAAAAAATAAATAAATGAATAAATAAGTATATAATAATAATAGTAATAATAATAATAATAATAATGTAATGCAAGAAATGATGATTGTGCGACAAGACGTTATACGAGAAAAAAATGCAGCGAGGAAGAGTAAAGCGCTGATGGATTAAAAGAGTTACAATAAGAAGTGGATGAGGGACGTGTGGATGATGTCTTACACGCGAGCTATATACAATGTCGATGTATTGGCTTCACTTAAATGTTAAAAACGACGATATCACGGTGATCGTTTTATTTACGATCATTAATTATTGAGAGGTGAAGAATCAGAATATATATCATTTTAAAATATAGTTACATCAACTCTTACATTTTTCGAATTCATCGCGTAGGAGATGTTCTCCTACTTGTCTCTCTTTCTCTCACTCCCTCATATTCACTTTTCTTTCTTACATAAGTTAGGAGTCTATTAAAGCGCCCGTATCTTTCCCGATTTTATATCATTAGTAGCAAAATCTGCTATATGTATCTTTCGTAATTTTCTTGTGACTTCGATGTTCGCGCTATAGTACAATGTTCCCATTTAAAGATTAGCACTTTCTAATTGCAATTCCGACGTAAGTATTCTGCGATCGTTAGCCATAATTCGGTAAAAAAAATTTAATATTAAAAATTGTATTTCTCATTTGCAAATTCTAAAACAATTCTTCTGCTCAATCTGGACAAAATTTTCTGACATCAGAAATATAAGCTAAATCGGAACTAAACATATGAGCTAGGATTGCATTTGCTAACAGGGATAATATTGACTCTATTATTTCCGTCTTCGACTATTAAAGCTTTTTGAGTCTGTAGCAATATTTAAGTCTTAAAATATATAATAATTTTCTTTTTTAAGGTGTTAAGATTTGTGCCATTCGATTTTTATGCATTCGCCGTTCAGTTAATGATCATTAGAGAAAAATATTAGATACTGGGCCTTGAATTTTCATAGCGTGAATGTCAGTTGCCGAATGGTCGCGCATATTCGTACTTCTGGAACTTAAATTCAATCAGTCATTGCTTGTGAAGCACACAGAATTATACTAATTATACTCACAGCACACTCCTGTTTAGTGAATAAAAAGTATAAATATAAGTATATACATTCAAGAAAAAAAGAGAGAGCTTGTAATATTCTCTCTTTTTCCTTACTCTTCTCTTTCTCTCTCCCTCTTTCTCTCTCTTTTTCTCTCTGTCCCTTTCTCTCTCTCCCTCTTGTACGTGTCGAATTTTGAAAAAGGAAGAACGTATCACTAACTCTTCTTTTAAAATAGAAAGATCGGTCACGGCTATACTCTCTGTATTTATTACTGTACAGATATACGTTATTACTGTTCATATACAACACGTGAGCGTTTGTAACTTGAGAAAAAGTGAGGAGTAAAAGAGCTTTTCAATCGAGGATTAAAGAGTTGAAGGGATTATTCGACTTTACTCTTCAATACTCATTGCCAATGTGACCATTGTCAAAAGCTGTTGAAATATCCTGTATTTCTGCAGCATTCTTAAGCGACAACTTTACTATACCAAATCGTTGGTGAGCCATCTTTAGAAGGGTATATGGGGTGTGCGCGCAGAAAAATGTTCTTTATATTCTAGAATTAACATTAAAAAATTTTAATGTAAACAAATGCGTTATATTTCTGTACATGCAGTTGTCATAAGTTTGATGAACATATTATTACTGAGCTTGTTATGAAGCACTTATGTAACAAAAATATACATTATTGATATCCTGTTTTATTGTATAAGCAGATGCGTAATAATCTATGACAGAGCGCGTTATCGTTTAAATATAATGCAAGTTCTTTGATTTCCGGAAGGATTTTCACTGAACAAGTAAGAATTTCAAAGTGCTTATTCTCATTTACTTACGTTTGTTTTGAACTATATAAATATATGATATCAAATTCATAAGTTGCATAATATTACGTTTTTTTAAATTTTAATTGGTAATTTATACCTTTGTTTTAATAATTAAATATCTATTTTCAAATATCAAAAAATATACTTTTATAAACCAAATTTAAAGGTTTTATGAAATTATTAGTATGGTAAATTATTTTAATGTTCGATATTTAAGAAGATAATATTTAGTAGTTGAGAATAAGCACTCAGATTACGTAAATGTTTTGTTCAGTGTCTAATAACATTATTATAAATGTTTTTTAATTATACTATGATAAATTATTATGATGAATTTTTTATAGTTACATGATATACATGCGATTTTGTAATATTGAGGATAGATTTTTTATATGTAATAGTTTTCACGGGTGATTATAAAAAAATGAATACAAGAAAGTAAGACAGATTAGAAAGATAAGAACATTGAAGTGAATTTGGTTATTTAAATTTCTTGAGAGCTGAAAAACTCTGTTTTCTTTTCTTGCGAGCGTCCCTTTAAGTGATTTGCTCGCTATCAATTCTCGCAAAAGTGCAAAAGTGCATTTTTTATCAATGTTACATAAGAAAGTTTTTTCCAAAAAATATGACGATGTCTTTAATATAAAAAAAAATAATGAAAAAATTATACAGAATATCGATGGAATGCATCGTTTTTACCCACACACACACGTACGCATAGCAATGCCCACCTGTGTATTATTCTATTCTCTAATATTTTTCTATTTTTTACCAAGCCATAAAAAATAAGGCATTCATTTTTTTTTTGTCAAAATTAAAATGTTATAACTTTTCTGATTTTCAAATTATTTTTTTACGTCTATATACCTACATAAAATTAATCTAAAAAAAAAGAAATTAATTCTTACTTGATAATACGACGAAGCGTCTTCTTCTGATGTAGTGGCATCAAGGTGCACTAATACTCAAGGTGTATGCCGCCCTTGCTTCGTTAAAGCGTAACTTACACTTGGGGAGACCATAACTTGTTTTGTTCCTTTTGTGTTTAATGTACTATTTACTCATCGTAACTTATGCCATTTAAAAGGTCTTGCTGTAAATTTAAAAATCTTGACCTTATGTGTGCGTGTGTGTTTGTGGGTATATGTGTGTAAACACTTCTGTATCCTACAGCTATAGCTGAATTTTTGTTTTTCGTTAGGATATATATACATAAGTATAAACAGCATAAATTCACAGTAATTCGATAGATAGAATAACCGTTTATTCTACATCCTCTATTTTTTCATTAACTTTCGTACTCGTCTTATATCATACCTTTAAAAATATCTTCCCATTAATAATAATAATAATAATTAGCATAGTAACAATTGCAACAGTAATAGTAATAATAATAGTAATAATCATAATAATTATTATAATAATAATGATAATAATGAAGATACAGTGATTGTGAATGTCCGACAGAAATGAAATCGCTCTCCCATTCAATAACATACTTTTTGTTGTAGACTCCAGTAACCCAAAGTAATTGTGGGTTAAGGATTATTTGGATGAAGCGCCGTCTAGTGTTTATATATTTAGAAATTAAATTTGTCGGATGTTTAGAATGAGTCATAAAATATTAATAATAATTATTATTATTACTATTAATATCAATTTATTCGTAGGTTGCGATGGCTCGTCTTTGCTCACCAACCATCTTCTACTTATCATATTATTTTAGCCTAGTTACTTTTAGAACGGAAAAGTTTACTCGTATTTTCGAAACGAAAATATATCAAAGCAAGAATATTTTATCTCATAACTTTGTCAAGCTAGCTAATTTTTGTCACATAACTATTGATTTATTTTATTGCTGTTATTATTATTATTATTATTATTATTATTATTATTATTATAGTTATTAGTAACTACTATTATAATTATTATTATTATTACTAGTTTTTGTAATTGACAATGACCTAGATCATAAATAGTGAATTGGTAATTTGTATAATGCTTTGAGGAATCTCTTATTGCTTTATAATTATTATAATAATTATAAATATCTTTATTATTATTATGTTTCAAAATGCTGTTAAGTCTAACGTATCTTGTAATTTATTTATTACATCGTCTTAATGAGCGAAATAATTTAAATAGATTTAAATACGATAGATTAATTAAGTCGACATGATATTCTGATAATTGCGTTTGTTTTTTCTGTTTTTGACGGGTAATAAGTTTTAGTATTCACACAATGTTTTTAAATAGAAGTGAAAATAGTAATCAGCTACTTACTGATCTTTTCCTTTTTGAGCACTCGAAAAAATCGAAATATTGCTGCGGATTTTAGCTGTGACATTAAGTTTTTAGAAAATTGCTTTTTATATAGATTAATACCGACAGATAAGAAAATTGTAATACTTTCTTTTACATTAATAACTAAAAACGATCTTTTTAATTGAATGTGCGAATATCTACGCTTAGGCGTAAATTTACTAATTCGCGGAAATGATAAGGAGAGGCTTATTAGATGCGTTTTTTCCAAAGATATCAGCATTTTCATTTCAAAATATTTAAAGTTTGGCATCGATGGAAGTTTATAGAAATAAGATAAATTTGTTTTTCAACATTTAAAAATATAAATTTAGTCATTAAATTATTTAATACGATTTTATTCGTAGATCAAAATATTTTTTAAATATAATAGACAGCCCTATTGTGAGTTGAATAATAAATTTATCAGTCAAATTGCAGTGCAAAACGGAAAGTTGTATTATTTTTTAGGTTTATAATCAACTTATACTTAAAAATAAAATAAACTTTAAAATAAATTTCTCTATAGTCTTTTACAGTGAATGAATACTTATGAAAGCATTTTTGTCATTTTTCTTTAAAATGATACAATATTTATGATTAAAGCTGAAGATTCCTTTGATTTAATCGACCTTTAAATTTTAGGTTTCGAAAAGCAATTTATTCATAAAGTCTTCTTTGTACAGCTACTTTGTAAATTTGAGTATAAGTTCATGACGAAGATTTTTCTTTCAGATCTGACAATCTGTTTTAATGTGCTCGGACCGATCGATTGCGATAACTGATATATAGTCATTGAGCTTGTTAAAAACTGGTAAACAAAAACTAAAAAGCAAATATTGAAAAGAGAGAGAGCGAGAGAAAGAGAGACAAATTATGTATGTGTGAGTGTGGGTGTGTGTGTGTGTGTGTGTGAGAGAGAGAGAGAGAGAGAGAGAGCGAAAGAGGCAAAAATAAATGACATACAATATAAATTATTCGACTGTACAATGATTCATATAGATAAAATGCAAATGAAAGAAATCAAAAATGAATACGAAAAAATTTGATCTTCGAACAAAGACAGAAGACACAAATTTAGACAAAAATCTGTGAATATAAGAGAGAAAGAGAGAGAGAGAGAGAGAGAGAGAGAGAGAGAGAGAAAGGATGAGAAAGTGAGAGAGAGCCTTTAAAATTCATGTTTATAAAAACAGAAGAAAAACGTACTTGTGTCATCTATTTTGCGTCGCTTCGCCTTACCTTTTCTCTTTAATTGTCACTAGGTCTCATCTGTTGATTGCTTGTTTGTTTTCTCGCATTATGCAGAAAACGAGAAAAAAAAAGAATGAGCGAGAGAGAGAGAGAGAGAGAGAGTGAGTGAGAGACAGAGAGAGAGAGAGAGAGAGAGAGAGAGAGAGAGAGAGAGAGAGAAATGAAGAAAAGTGTGCGAACAAAACTAATCCAGTTTTTCTCGCGAAAGTCGAAACAAGAGTAAGTGAGAGAGAATATGAAAAAGAGACAAAGAGATAGAGAAAGAGAGACAAACTCTCCTTCAGCTCGAATTTTAAAAAATTATAAATATTATACATAATTAATATTAATTATACATATAAATATCGTCCCTCGTCGTATTCCGGGGAAATTTGTCGTCGTTTTCGCTGTTTTTTCTACCTCTTCTTTAGGAAATCGTGTGCTTTATCTGAAGATACAGATAAGATGATGAGGTAAATTAAAAAAAATTATAAAACAAAGAAACAAAAGAGATAAGAAAAAGTAAAAAAGAATATATGATAACGATTTTAAAGTTAAATAAGCGAAAGTGAAGAAGGCGAAACAGGAGGGGAATAGAATTTAAGTAATGTTAAAATAGAGAGGGACGGCATAAAAAATAATTGATATGAAAAGAAACAGAAAATGGCGATTAGAGTGGAAAGAAAAGTAGCCGCGCGCTACATAGTTTCTTTATAATCATGCAATATTATATTACACTCTTGTATGCGCGCGGATTTTAAAAAATGCTCATGATTATGATCGCTTTAAGTGGACAGAAGTATCGATTGTGCGAAGTTTAAATGCAAGTTGTTGCGGTCAGAAACATAAAAAATGAAACTTTAATTATGCAAAGTATACACAAAAAAATGAATGAAAGAAAATAATTATGCGAATGAATTACATAAGATATATCTCCTCTCTCTTCTCACTATGATATAAAATATAAATGAAATAATTAATTCTATCTCTCTTTGCTACCAAGTTGTACTTATTCATAACTAATTTACTTGTACAAAATGTGTTAAATAATAATAAATACATAATATATAATATTCAAATGTGCTTTCACTTTATTTTTTCCATCTCCATATTTTTTGTTTATTCATCAAATTTAGCAATCAAACTCGCTATCTTATCAATAAATGTTTATTTATTTTATGTATTTTACTGGTTTCCTTGTAGTTACATTATGACATTATTTAGACAATATTTTTTTTGTTTTCCATATGTTTTATCATTATCTTAAATTTTTAACAAAACTTTTTGACAACAATTTCAAATAGATCACTATTGACTTCTTAGTTGATCGAGTCTTAGGAAAATGTCACACCTTCGGGTCTCATATTTTAATAAAAATTTGGGATATGTTTTTAGGCACTTAAAAATGAGCAAAACTGCAGTGAGACGGTCTAATGCTTCGGAAAGTAGCAGACGTTTGTAGTCTTATTTTAAGGAAATTGTGAAAATGAAATTAGAGAAATCGAGCTTCAATTTCCGTTATGCTTGTTTAAAGTTAAGCAATATAGGTGTAACGATAATCTTTTAAATTCCAATCTGCAGTCATTTAAAAGGAGAAAATCGAAACTTAATTTTTCTACTTTGATTACAGTTATTGGAAATTGATTTAGGTTATTTCTACTCTAAATTAGACACATTTGAAAGAGAAGCTCTTTTTTTACAATTTCCTTAAAGTAACTCTACAAACGTCCGTAACTTCAGTTTTTCGAACTGTTAAACCGTATGACTGCGTGCTTTATTTTTTTTTGATGCCTAAAAACATTTCCGAAATTTTCAATGAGATCTGAGACCCGAAAATGCGACATTTTCCTGGTTACTTGAGTCATAAATATTGATTTCTTAGTTGTTGTATAAAATAACTTATACATTGTGTTCTAGGGGCGTAAAGTGGTCTTTTTTAGAGCTTGTATAATTGCAAACCAAAAACGAGTGCTGCAACCACGCGAGGTCTAAAAAGTACTATCCCTTAGTGAATACTAATATTAAATACAGTCATTAAATATTGTACTAAACAACTGTGAAGTTTCTACTTTTTAGAAAAAGAAAATTATCTTCTTGTGCAAAAGCCATTCGAACTTAACTATTTCGATAATATTTTAGGCATTTAGTATTTAACGATTTGGACATTCTAATTACTATAGTTTAAGTCGACAATGTCATTTGTGAGAAATGTTCCGAAAAATTCGATAATTTAGTACAAATTTGAACTGAACTTTCGTTTTTTTAATACTCATTAAAAAGTATTTTAGAAAAACAAAAACCAACAAATCAAAAAAATTTATGGAAAAAAATGTTCTTAATATAGTAATTATTAAGTATAATAACTTTAAAAAATTATTGAAAATGTCATAAAATTTATCGACAATTACTTTACCCAAAAGATTCTTATTAAAAATCATGAATCTCTAACTTTCGATTAAAAAAATCACCCAGAGCCTTACGCAGCTTATCTTGAATAAGTAGTTCAGGTTAATAACAATAGTAAATCATAAAATTAATGATTGATTTATCATTTATTCGTAAATTGCGTACATTGAACTTTTAAAATACACATCAGGTTTTTCCGTACTTTAATCACTAATTTACTTTTTTTTTTGTTAAAATTGAAACAGCCGATGGAATAAAGTGAATCGCTTTCTGCTCATTTGAATGAAAATTAGATCGAACGTAATGACGCTCATTTTCGATATATTCTAAGTGAACTTCACGTTTCACTTTAATCGTAAGGCCTTATACAATTGCATAATTTGTTTTACTGTTGTCATTGTAATTATGACAACGTGTTATGTATATATGTACATGTATAGTATATATAAATACATACACATATACATATACATATATGTGTGTATACGAATATAATTTATATAATAAATATTATCACATTTAGATTGTATAAGTCGTAGCATGTATTTGCATGGACATCCTTCGAAAAAACAGTATCAACGTATCATTATTAGTCTTACAAGTGGAGTTTTCATATACTTATTCATAACTCTTAAACGAATAAATTTATTTATTTTAAGTTAATTTTTTTTATTTACACAATTAAGTTTTAACGATTTGTAAAGAAACATATCGTGCAATAATACAACGATACTAACAAAAAATTCAGTCAATGTAACTTTAAAATTATAACAGCAAAATAATTTAATGATTTTTATTGAACAATCAGATTTAAATAGTAAAATTTTTAAAAACACTAATTATGATCACTATATTAACAATTAGAACAGAAGTAAACGAAACAGCTGTTCTTTTTATATTAAGAATACTTAATAATTATACTTATTCCTTCACTTAAATATTAATTCATCGATGTCAATTTATTGACTCGATAGAATTCAAAGGCAAGTTTCTTCAACGTTTATTATTTTTTTCTTATTTTTTTCGATGTAAATCTACATTACACACATTTATAGATATTTGGGTAAAAGGTTAATATACATAGAGGATTTAGAATTAGTCTGTAAGTTCAGCTTCAGATTAATTACAAAAAGATCTATTTCTAAAGCAATAGTTACAAAACTTTTCTTTCATACAGTGTTATTATTTATGCAAAATTTTCCTTAGACCAACAAAATATTAAATCATTTTTTTCAGTTTTTTATCTTAAAAATCAACAAACTTATCCTATAATATTAAATTTAACAAGGGTATAGATATAAATACATGCAGGCAGATAAGAGCATTTGCATGTGCATGAAGAGTTTAATAATTTTCAATTAATTTTCAATTAACGAATTTTAACAAAATTAAACATTCTGTAAACATTAAATTACAGATTTTTTATTATAAAACAACTTCTGATGTTTCCCAATAATTCATGAATAAAAGACTTGTATTTTGACTTTTATAATTATAGCTTCTAATATGAGTAAAAAATTGACTCTAATATCTAATTTCTTACATTCTCATTTAAAACAATAATATGAAAAATAAAATACCATCCCGGAAATGATTTTAAAAATTTAGATTTAACAAAGTCTAGATTATTTAAGATAGCAATTTATCTAAATCTTGGTGAATCTAGATAAAATTAATTATTGATTTTACTTACTTAAACAATGTAATAACCGTAAATATAATAGTATTATCAATTATATTAAAATAGTTGAGTGCCTACCATTATATAATTACTTCAACCTTTAGCAACCCTATCTATCACCGTTAGGTAGCGTACGGATCTACCAGACTTGGTGAGAAACTGATAATATTTCACGAAAATTTTAGAAATACAAGATTAGGCGGTTTTTTGCCTTATTTAGATTGGAACACATTGCACTATATTTTAAAAATTTTCCCGTTATTATTGTTTTTACTATTATTTAATTAGATAAGCATCTTGAATATTGTTTAAAAGTATAAACGTATGAGAACAGGCGTAAGAATAATTATTATCTCAAAAATTTTAAAGTACAGCGAGAATAAATAAATTTTTTAATTTTATAGCACTGCGTGGCATAAATCAATAGCATAAATAGTCCATTATTGCACCGTGCTTATCACCCTCGCTACGCTCGAGTGCTAACTACACGGTGCAAAAATGGATTGCATATGCAACGGATAGTCGTGACAGTGGATTTATGCTAGTCGGTGCTATGAAATATTGTACGATACTCGTATAATAAGTAATTATTCAAGGCACGACGTTTAGCGCTAATATACACGTCGTGCCGTAAAGTGCTACTTATGCCATTAGTATCGTAATGTACTATAATATTACTTATATACAACATTAAAATTGTTCCAAAACAGCTGTAATTATAAATAGGTGAATCGTGTTGTTTTATTTCTTAAAGTAAATAAACAAAACTACGTTTATTTTAACATGTAGAAATTCAAACATTCATTGACTTTATCATATAAAATTCAATTAACTACCTATTGACGTATAGAGTATTTAATATTATTACTTAGCATTACTAAGTAGTTTCTTTATTAACCCTTTCAGAACTGAATAATTTTTTGCTATAATAATTTTTTTTTCCAAAATAACACATACAATAATAAAAAAATTCAACCTTCATATTTTTAATTGATTAACAAAATTTTGATGATATTTAAAAGTGATGTAGATTGAAATGTCTATGTACATTGTAATGTACATTGGGTCTGAAAGGGTTAAAATTTCTCCCAGAAATTTTCTTTATCCCTCAACAACGTATGCACAATATATTACTTCAGAATTGTGACAGTAAAATCTTGCTGACTTGTCGTAATATTTATACAAACATACATACACATAATTACGTGTAATTAGACAGAAAAATATTGGCACGGAATAGGACTGTATCATATATATAGGAAAATTCGATTCGTATCTTATATAGGAAAATTCGAATGCTATAAATTACCTAACTGCTTGAAACTTGTAGAACATTAAGCATTACTCGGAAATATTTTTAGGACCACATTGATCTTGCAGAACTACGCTATGTACGACATTTAATTGGAAAAAGGATTTCCAAGAAAATATTCTTGGCAAGTATTTTCATGAACGAAAAAAATATTTATATTAACAATTTTTTAGTCTACTAAAAATTTAAACAAAAAACAGACAAATTAATTCTTAAGTATTTTCAGAAAGAAATTAGATAGATTTTTAAACTATTAATACATCAATAGTGTTCTACTTCAATACTTTTAAATTAACTTTTTCAATTAATTTATATAATATTGTTTATGGTTTGATAATGTAGAAAATCTTCAAATGTAAATCAATAAAATCATATTTTCACTTCTATTAATAGTTAACTTTTATCAAGATCAAATATATATAAAATGTTAAATATGTAAAGTGCAATGATTAAGAATACAGAGAGCCTAAATTTATATTATTTTTCTTTTTAATATAATTGTAAAGCGAATATAATAATCTAATTATTCTTTCAAATTCGCATTTATCGTTTTTCATTAATTTTGCATCGTACTTGTCAGTCTTGTTTAGAATTTTAGCACGTTTGTAACGAAAAAGTATAAATAAAAGTAACTGTAGATTTACATTTATAGGAAAGATTAGGCCTTATATACTTATTCATTATATTTTTATTATATTACGAATAATACGTCACGATACCCTATATATATTGCAGACTTTTTAATTTAAATAACTTGATTTTTTTTAAATTGGCTTCTAACTTAAATATTTAGTTAATATTATCTCAATTCTGTTTCAGAAAAGTATCATTATATGTATATATCAATAAACTTCATTCGTAATTAAATACAGATATTTTAAGGAGCTGAGCTTCTTAAATGTAAACGCTTAAACTACCGTTTTTATTTGCTAGTTCACCCATTTCTATTAGTACAGTGTTTTCGTCAATTAGAGCACCTTCGTCATGAAACGTCATAGAGAATAGTACTAAATTTTATTTGGCATCGCGGAAACAACTAATCTGCACTTACATTTAAACGAACATTAGTTAAAAAATATATTATATTATTTTAGTCTTTATTTTGTAGAACTTTAAGAATAATATCACTTAATCATCACAATTAATGCGTTGTAATGTAAATCTTCGTAATTTCGTATCTCACTCTAAAGCACTAAAGTCACCATAAAAATAATGGAAACGAATAGTCGCTATATTATATCACGAAGATCGAATGAAAATTTAAAGATCGGACGGACACATACATTAATAGTGCGTATACGTGTGCATGAATTACTTCTTTATATCTCACTGCTCCATTGTATAACCATTCGTCTTTGACAGAGATCTTACTAGTCGTTTTAAAATATTTTTACAGGTATAAGTTAAATTTTTGTAAATTATCATATTCAAATTTACTGCATTGTAAAAGCATCTTATAAAACGACGTTTCACTCAAATTCATTGGAATTTAATGAGTAATAATACAATAGTTGTGAAACTATTACTCTTGCAAATTCAAACAAACAAAGAGGGACTACATTGCGTGGGAAAGGGATTTTAACAAGTTTTTAAAGGTCAATTTCTGACGCCTTGACACCTTAATATGAAGTTCAATACTTATAATTCCTTCAAATTGGTCTTTCTTTCTCAGTTATAGGATATTTAATCTCAAATATGCATTATTATCTTAAAAAATGATGACTTTTTAATCGGCAATAACAATCTAAATATTTCTGTTATGGTAACCAGAGAAGAAAATCGTAAAACAAGATAAACTATTTTTTTAGCAGACCCTTGCTTAAAGTGATGTCTTTAAACTTAATCAGTCGAAAATAAAGTACTGTTATAATAAAGTACTGTTATATTTTGCTCAGAAAAAATACTCTGCTTATGCACTATGGCGCAAGTCATCCCGAATAAAAATAATCACGTGACATTATGAAATTATAAATCACATTTGAATATTGATTTCAACATTGATTTGAATACTGATTTAACATTTTGTATAATTTATCACGTGGTTATTGCGTGACGTGATTTTTGTCGTGATTTCTCATGTGATTTTTCAAAGTTTTTTTTTAAGTAATCAAATCAATGTTTTAATAAATTTTAGAACATGATTTTTTGTTTCATAATGTCACGTGATCTATTGCATGATTCTTCGCGTGATTCCTCACGTGATTTTTCCTTTGGTAGAAATGATTTCGACTATGATTTCATCATCTTCCCATCTAATTTTTGTAAGACACAAATATTTTGAATGTTACGACCAATAAAAGAGATATTTGAAAAAAATGATGCACATTTAATGGGTTGATGGGGAAAATATTTGCGAAAAACTACACAGGAACCGAAAAAATATTGATCAAAAGTCAATCAAATGATTAAAAAAATTTTTTTTGTCATTTGATGAAACTATAGGTACTGAGTTTCATTATTAGGTGCCAGATTTCAATAGTCAAAGTTTCATTAACAATTTAGGGAGGTAGTCAATTATTAAAATATTTTTTATTTAAGTGCTATAAATTAGTGTGCATTTTAACATTGTTTATTTATTCGCTTGAGAATTTTTATACTTTTGAAGATTTATGCGACGAAAACAACTAATACAATGAAACATTTTAATGTTCATTGTATCTAATTTCGAAACTTGGAATATTCATAATATTTTTTAGCTTTTTGCGAAAAAAGATCACAACTATCTATATATTTTATATTCATTCATTCTAATAAAAAGATAATTTAAAGTTCTAAATTTGTTAATATTAGATTGAATTTACAATTTGAAATCTAAATTTATAGCAATTAAATAAAAAATTTTAATGATTAGATCCCCGGCAAATAGCGCCTTTACTTAAAACATTTTAAGTAATGAGAATTATAATTGTAGTAAATTTAATATATGGCATATGTGTCAACAAATATCCTTTTCTTATCGATAATCTGACTATACAGTGTTGAACATCATGAATACGTATATTTTTAAACATTGACTGCTTTGAGAGGAAAGTATTTATTAAAATTTATAACTTTGAAAAATTATTATTCGTATTAATTAGTCAAATCTAGACTTGCATTGTATGCAGATTAAAAATTTAAATAATCTTGGATCATCCTAGCCTATCGATTGAATTATTTGAATTTACTAATGAACATCAAATTGTTGTAAAGTACGAATTTTCTGAAAAAATGATTCTCACTCCTACGTATAATGCCAAAAAGCCAAACTCTTCTTATCAACTGCACAAAGCTATATTCTGTATGGTTTAACATACAGATTCTAGGCCGTATCGGGCGAACTCGGAACCGGCGGCGACGGGCTCGAAGCCGGCGAGGATGAATCGCATTCCTCGACTTCGTCAAGAGGCTGCTGCTGCTGCTGCTGCTGCTGCTCGCCGTTGATCTCGTGTAATTTGGGCGCTATAAACATGCCACGCGGACTGAAGGTGTCACAATAGAGGTTTTCCTTTTTGTGAACGCGGCGCACGTGGCTTCGCAGGTTGTCCCTGCGGGCACTGCGATAGGCGCAATGTGGACAGAGGTGGGGCTTCTCGCCCGTGTGCATGCGCCGATGCTGGATCAGCTGGAAGCAAGGTTTAGGATGAGACTACATATGGATTCAGGTTGCATTAGATACCAGGTACCGGACTGCTGCTAAGCTAGAGTATTATTCATATGTAGGCTTAAGAGAGCGTCTTCTGACTACGAAGGATTTATCGAGTTGTCTACTATGAAGACAAGGTAAAGAATTAAGATAAGACACTCGATTTGATAATCCCACAAGGTTCGGTACGGGGTTCAGAGTTGGGGTCGGGCTCTTATCTGGACTTTCCCTTAGGGACAAAGAACCTCTTTTAGTCCAAGTAGAAACTGTATGAAAAATTATACTTTGCCGTGGACAATGTGCCGTTCCGAATTTCCGATGTAGTTCTGATTCGCTGACATCTGCTCTTACTCAAAGTGTATAATTAACAAAGTTTATAAAAAGTTTATGAAGTTAGTGTCCCTTTGTTGATACATTGGATTATCTGTTGGTACCAGTAAAATATGATTCAACATTTAATATTAATAATTATTTAAAATAATTGTGTAAGATGTTGATTCATATTTCATGGACAATATAAGGTATCAAGCACGTGACACTAATTTTATAACACAGCGTGTTTTATAAACATTGAATAAGAATGGATCTCAGTGTAGACTATACTACTCTACTATACCTATGAAGAAAGGTTTTAAGGGGGCCAGCCTGAGTTAAAATCACTAAAAATGAATAAAACATTTATTACTGTTTAAAATAGTATATCATAGCTTTTATTGATATAAATTGTTTGTACTATCTATATACATATTACAGATCATTTTTGCACATTTAAGTGATCTATATTGCCCTCTAAGTCTCTAATACAGCTAACCGTTAGAAATCTTG
>JAPYZB010000222.1:0-25480 GCA_030522745.1 Eupelmus kiefferi | reverse complement strand
CGCTGCTGTCGTCATTAAAAGAAAAAGACGAGGTGTCTATCGCTGAGTGGCTAAACCAGCCAACTTCAACAGAGAGGAAAGGGCGCAAGAGTCACTTACAACTCTGTCGCAGTCATCATGAAAACAGTACCCGTTCTACCTTCCGGAAAGTTTCAAGTTTTAAAAATATCCGCTTGTTAAGAATGTAGTTTGACCTCGTGTTAGTTTCATTCACATAAATTAGGAATTTTCAATGAGACTTTGGTTACTACTCTCCCATTAATTAACCGTACGTATAAACGCAGTATTAATATCCCCAAAAAAAATTTCACTAAACATTTTCCCATCGCGCCGGCGGAAAGTCGAGGATCCTCCAATTCCATTACGCACTCGAGATTAAGTGAGGAAAATCCGTTGTTAACCTAGAAATAAATCTGCCCTCTGGCAAGCATAAAGAAATAGAGCGAGCACAGAGACTATTATTAATTGGAAATGAATCAGAATCGCAAAACGTTACTACGAGGCAATAACTTGGCCACTCGGCAACAAGCGTAAATTACACGTTAAACATTAATTCTCCCTCTATGAAAAAACCTAAAAATCCACTCCCTCCGCAGCCTCATCTCCCTCATATACAACTCGAGAAAATTGCCCTTACATCAGATAGAATCAGCGAACCAACCGACGCTCACCCCTCGCAGTAAACCCGGCGCGAAAAAACACATATCGCGAATTAACGCTCGGCACTTCACATTTCCAGCTTACCAGCGCGAGGCAGCGGAACACGGCGTTTATAGCAGTCGTACGAGAGGTAGCCGGCGCTATCTAGCCGGCGCGCGCTGCTGCCCGGGTATTCCGCGATATACCAGAGGTCCAGATTGCTTCCGCCAAGGGTCGGAAGTTAATTTCCATCGCGAGAGCCGGTGATTCGGTATAAGACAAAAATTGAGGGAAACGAAGGAGGTGAGCGCGGCTGGATTTTCAGCTGGGAAATTGCTGGATGGTTGCCTGGTTTTTGCCGGGAAAGAATTTGGGTCGCGGTTGGGTATCGAGTGATTTGAGGTTTGCTGATGAATATTTATTTTCCGGCGGGATGATTCGATTTGGAAGTCAATTCGGATGATTCGCAGAGAAGCCGGGCACCGGAAATGGCTTATTGCATTATCTTTTTTAATATCTTGCAAACGCTCGAGATGTTGTTATTATATAATCTTGCACGAGAGCTTGTTTTATCATGCGCCGGGTGAAATAATAAAGTACATCGAGCAAACATTTTTTCTCCTTCAGCGACAAGCTTAAAACCTTTCTAAAGATAACAGCCCGAAGTCAGGCGCCACCGACTTTCCTCAGCTCATAAAAGAATCAATTTCTCCGCTCATATAGAAAGCACACGGCGGACCAAAGCCGGAAACACTTTGTACCTCCGGATCAGCTGGAGCATTCCGCGATTTCCTCTCAGCAGTCCCCAGCCAAGGCGCACCCTGCCATGTTTAAAAGATAGTATTTGAAATCAGTTGGCCGGGGCACGTCCGCGAAAAAACAAGCACACCCCACCGATTTCACGCATCCCCGGCGCATTATAAAAGCTCAGCTCCTGCTGCAACTTTAATTTCCGTCGCTCGGTCATCTCTTCGAAGCCGGCACGTAAAAGTTGAGATTCCCACCCACTCTGCGCACTTATTGACTGCCGCCGGTGAAATATCGTCCTCGTCGAGAAAAGATCAAGGACGCTGGGGATAAAAAAAATAAAGGAAAGGGGGGGAACGAGCGGAGAAGAACCAGTAAAAGAAAGGCGAGCGGCCAAATTTATGGCTTCTCTCCAGACACACCGGTGTGCGCCACTTACGTAAGTGGATCACACCGGAAGAGTATGTGAACCACCAAGCGGGGACGGAGCTGGACCGAGGGACAAGCGGGAATTGCGCAGCGCGCCGACGAAGATAATAGCGCATGCGCGTTGAGACACTGCGGAGCTGTAATTCGGGGGCTGATATGACGGACGTTTATCGGGGAGCCGGGTTATTTTCCAATTTATCGCTAATACAGACGCGCGCTGGATTCTCCTCGGGCGATTTCTTGGAAGATCGCGCGAATATATGAATTTTTTTGAAAGACTGACTTCTTCCGGACGACTGGCTACGGATGGCTATATCCCGAGATTTTTAGCTTTCTTTAAGAAGAGCTGTTATAATACGGTTAAAGCTCTGGTTGAACGAGCCGAGACGAACGGCCGCGAATCCGATAAATTTCGAGCAGACGCGTTTTTAGCGCAAGCTCACCGAGAGCTGACCCGGAAGCGGCGCAGTTTTTACTTGCTTTTCAGCCGGCGCCCCTGGAACTTTAATCTTCGGATTTGCTGTTTTAAAACTGGAGAGTACCGGAACGTTTTTCCCACCGCGCGAGGATAAAAGTAATTATGTTGCGTGGGTGTGTGTACGTGTGTGGAAAATGAAAAACGCGGTAATCCCTGAACATAATGTGCAGCAGGCTCAAGCTTTTATTTTTTCGTTAGCGAGCCATTTTTACAAAAAAAAGTATCTTTTTCAATTAAGGGTGAAATTATTAGCAGCGTGTATATCCGCATTAGTATATATCCGAAGCCGCACGAGGCAATCCTTTATTTTTGCAAAACCAAGTTTGAAACTTCCGTGAAAGCTTTCGAAAATGCTTTTACGCCCGGCGGTTCGCTCGGCGAGCTTTTTTCGGATTTCGAAAACATTTTACCGCGCCGGGGCTCTTATTCCCAATTTTGAAAAAAACTTTTATGCCTACAACATTCAGTCGTGGCCAATGATTCCTTTTACGTCTGCGGCCCGCTTTTTTACACGCACGCGTTTGGGATTGTTTCGATGTTTTATACGTACGTGCCGGTCTTTGAAAGATTTAAAAAGCGCGGGCTCTCAATTTTTGTAATCGCGAAGAGACAGGTCAAAGGCCGAGTCCGTATTGACCTGGTCTCGGTTTCATACAGGATTCTAAGAAATGAGAGTAGATCAGGTAGCGTAATCCTATTTGCGACTTTGCTGATACATTACTGGCTTTATTTTCTATAAATTCTTAATGTAAAAAGAGTGTAACACGTGTTAATACCTAGAAATGAATTAATCATACTGCTCTCAAAGTATTATTGAAACTATCACAACCAGACACTCTATCACCATAGCCTTCGCATCACCAGTTCCCACTTGCGCCGCCAGACAATCGCGGCAATTAAAGTCATCCGCGCAAGCCTCAACAAGCTTTTAATCCCGCATCTCGCGCACGTAGCTGATACACAAACTGCATAAAATATACGCGCTTTGCGTGCCGCGTAAAACTTGCGCGGATTCACTTATACGTTATCGGGCCGGCGCGCGCGCGCAGCTGCATATTTATGCAGCGGCGTCACAGCTTGAAGATGTATACGCGAGTGGAAAATTTAAGAACGTGGGCGGGTTGCCGGCGATGCAGCTAATGAAACGGGAACGCGATAAGACGTTTTTGGAGGTCCATGGCGGAAATTGAATCCTGTGGAAGTTACTTAAAGTTATGGGGTTGGTTGGGTGTACCGCTCAGTGTTGGCGAGATTTTATTATGCGATTGGACGGTTTTGTTTTTTTTTTGGGTGGGTGTTATTTATGAAAATGTAAAATTTCGTAGAATTTTTGGCTGGCTTGATTTCTGCGAAGTAAAAGTTTTAATTGAAATAATATTGAATGTCATGCCTTAGTAAATTCAATGTAATTGAATGATTTAAGAAGTTGAAAAATATTGTAATTGGAGAAACGGATATTTTTTAATTAACATCGCCAGTTGAGTGAAGAAAGAAATTTTATTAAAACCTCCATCTCTTCGCTTATTACCTAGTACGGAACTTAATAAAATATTCATAGAAATGAAAAATGAATTAAATCCAACACAAACCCAAGCCGCCCCTCCACAAACTTAACAGAACGAAAGCCGGACCTTATTAAATCCACATCAATCGCAATATCTCCAAGTCGCGTCGAGCAACAATTTCCAATCAAATCCACTTAATCAAACACCCTCCCGCGAACAAATCAAAGTATATATCAATAAAGCCAAACCAATAACCCGCATACCCGGCTCTGATTAATCCGTTTTTGCCCGCCGATATAATAACCCTTTCATTTCAATGTAAATCGAGCGTCGCCGGGCTGGCGGATTATAAGCGCGCGCGCGCGGGCGGCTTTCAATTCACGAGGACGCCTCGATTCCTACGATAGTTAGAGTCCGCCGCAGCGCAGCAGTCAAGAGTAATTTTATGTTTCTGGCTTTATGGCTTTCCGATATATTTCATCGGACACGAGCTCCGCGGGGTAATTCGGTCCGGCGCTATTTTCCTCCGCGGCACTTGTAAAATCACGAGGCGCGAGTGTCGACTGGAGGAATTGATAGTGCAAGCCGGGGCAAGAAAGTTTAATGCCCGGCCGTTTTTATGCTTGCCGGCCGATCGATTGACGGATATGCCCTTCTGTGTATATGCTAAAAAGCTGGCTTGTGCGCGTTATAATGTGGATAATTTTTCATTAACTTTCTTCTTTATCCCCCCGGGCGAGTTTGTATCTTTGTCCGGTGGAACAAAGTAGGATATAGAGAGCGATTGCTCTTCGTTAAGGGTTTAACGAGTTATTCGAACGCGGATGAAAATTAATCGATTATGCAGATTTTCTCGTATTGCAAATGGCCTGCCGATGATGCGCTCGTTGCGATGAATGCGCAAACAGTCTGCGAATATAGCCAGCAGGACGAAAGGATGATCGAGCATGTTACAGAAAGCAAAATCTTGTTTCGAGAAGTAAGGGAAGCTGGCGAAGGGCGAGGAATGCATCAATCATGCGTCGCATCTCGATCTATCCTCTGCCGATTTTAACTGCGCAAAAAGAATTTTATAGAGAGTTTTATTAAATTCTTTTACGATTCTTTCAGAAAGATAGATCGCGCTTTTGCCCACGGCCGCCGAGACAAAATTTTAATATTTCCATCAAGATTTTCCCTTTCCCAGGCCGAGTTGTAAAAGTAAAGAGGCGCGCGCGCACACGTAAAACACGTACTTACCCCCCACTGCAACGAATTAATATGCAGCTCGGGCTATCTGGGACTTACGCAATTGAACGCAGCGTGTGCCGATACGTGGAAATAATTGTAATTGGATGAGAGAATTAGTTTTCCAAGTTATATCGCGTGGCGCAATGATTGTTAACTTCTTGTTTCGAGTTCGAGCTTCCCGAGCTTGAGGATGGAGCGGCTGTCTTGAAATTTGATGGATGTGACCTGCCTGCTATAGTTTTAGCAGCGCCGACTGGATTCGCTAATTGGCTTTTCCAGGCGAGTTTTTCGATTATTTGTGAAAATATAATTATGATGGTTATTAGTGGATTAAAGGATGGTTTTCGTGTGGATTAGCGACGGGCTTTCCTGTTTTTATTTATTATTAATTTATGCGCGAGATGTATGTGCAAGGGTTGAGCTCGATAATGTGGGTCAGTTATAATTTATTACTGGTGATCCGACGCTCGCAAGCAGATGTAATTAATATGTATAATTAAAAATATTCAAATTGGGGTTTATTTATCCGTGCGGGATGTCGATTCGTCGCATTCGTTTAAAGTGCATTTAACGGGATTCGATTATTTTCAGCCAGCAATGAACTATACGTTGTTCCCGCTTTGATAATTTAATATCCTATTATCTTCATCAACAGATTCACAACAGCGCTCATTTTATGCGCGCACGTCGCTTAAATCTCGCCCAACGTCTTCCTTCCGTTCATTAAAAAGAAAATATATTGAATATTCAATTAACCGCCGACAATTGAGGAGTGCACCTATAAACGTATATATAGATATACGTCTCTGCTGGGGAAAAGTGTCGTCTCTGCAGTTAGGTAAAAACTTGAAAAAAAAAGGCTTTGCTCGGCTGAAAAAAATAATTCTTTAGAAAATGAGCGCTCTCGCTCTTTTCCTCTCACGCTGGACGTTGTGGGAAAAAGAGAAAAGAGTCTCATAAAAAATTCTTATTAAAAGTTAAGCTCGAGCGAGCTCGAGCCAGTCTCTGTCCCGAACGAGAGTAAAATCGCATTATTTTTCTTCCTCCTCTTCGTGAGAGTGAGAGAAAAGACGCGTATATCTAGCTATATAGTAAATCTCACCTCCGTCTCATTCGACTGCTGCCAAAAGAGAGCTGAAAGAAAGATGGTCTCGCAGGGGATAGCGGATCGCTCCCGAGCCTGATACATATTAAAGCCCTTCCAGGCGTCTGGCTTTATTATTTTCGACGTGTGTGCCGCGCTGGAAATTCTGTGTATTTTCCCGCGGCCTCAGACCGGGCGGAAAGCACTTCTTTCGCGCCTGGACAGTTTTATTATCGGGGAAAAGCGCGAAACTTTCGCACTTGCGCACTTGTATTTATCGCGGTATTGTGATGCGAAAACATGCCGAGTTTTATGACTCGCGAGCCGGACTCTGGCCGGAGCTTTAAGGGATTTATGGGCTACTGAGCTGCGGTTACAGTTGGAGGAATAGGTTTGTTAATTTTTATGTTGGGATTAATTTTGTGTGTGATGACAGTGGCGGGTGGCTTGCTAGGGGTTTGATTAAGAGGGAGTATTTTTATGTGGGCGATTGCTCGCTTGGTAGGAAGTTGACCATATTTTTTGCCTGGTCCGCTAACTTCTGTATAATTTTAGCATTAACTGTCTAAGTTAACAGTTAAATTTTTAATTTAAAAAATGATTCTGTCTATTTGATTTTATATTTATTTGACCTAATTAAAATGTTTATTTTAAATGTTTACCTTTCGTGGTAACTTTTAGTTATAAATACATAAAAGTACATTATAAATATAATATATTAAGCTTCTATAATCTTCCCAGAAAATAACATTCACTGTATATACCATAAAGATGTACTATTTTTGTAAATGACCAACATTATGCTTTATCGATTCGCATTAAATTTTTTACGCAAATCTAACGATCATACTTGAATATAATAGCTTTTATATTAAATTGCGTTTAATACTTAATAACAAATGAAAAAAATTGATTATCAGAGTTAAAAAATAATATCCACATAAACTCGATTTACAATGATTTCATAAATTTTTTATAAAGTTAGAATTATATAATAATGACGACATAAAATTTTATAAAACAATAAAATAAAATACAGAAAATAACCGTATGATAATTAATTTTATAAATTATTGTATAGATAATAAAAGGTTTTTTTTATAATTTTCAAAAATTATATTAAATTTGTCTCTCTTTCGCCCTCTTTCTTTTCCTTCTCTCTCTCTGACAGAACATTAGTAGTATGCGCAAACCAACGCTTCCAGAAGGAGCATCAGTTTCAGCGATGCTCATGTAACAGGGCCAGTAACAGCAGAAATTTGCCGTTGATAGTAGCTCGAGCAGCTCTTCAAATTTGAGAGCCGACATTGCCCCGGTTTGAACCTTAAAGTTGCATATTGACGTACTCCGATTCGTACTCCAGCTATCATTTGTGACACTGAATATAAAATAATTTTTTACAAAAATTTCTTTCTTTATTTGCTCTAAATATTTTACTCTATAATACCGTTCAATTTAAAATAAACTTGATTATTTTATAAAGTCTTCTTTTCTCGTTTTGTACCTTGTTTCTTACTCATCTCGTGAAGTTTATAAAATAATTTTTCCATTTCTATGTTTACTTTAGCAAAAACCATAATATCAAATTTTTAAAATATCTTGCCTTGTTTACTTGTTGCAAAGTAAGAATGGATTGTTTTTTTGACGACCAAACAATTAGTATCAATAGGACAGAGTATTAAGAGAAATGTATGTTATAAACTGTTTGTTACAAGCAAAGAACAAGGCATTTAATAAGCTTAAATTTTGTATTTAAGGCTATTTTAAATTTAGCAATATTCAAGAGTCAAATTTTTAGAGCAAATTAAGAAAAAAATTTCGTACAAATCTATTTTATTATTTCAGTGTCCCTTACAATAGTTGGAGTACAGGCTTGAGTACAACAACATGTCGCGCATACACTCCGGCTGGAACCGATGATATTCGGACACTGTCAATATGCTGTCGACGAAGAGAGAGGCAAAGAGAATTTTTTTGAATAACTTTATAAAACTTAATTTTACAACTTTTTATAAAATTAATTTTCAGACAATTATTTTATAAACTTTTATAAAATTTTAAACTATCATTATTTTAAAAACTTTTAATATTATAAAAAATTTATAAAACTTTTTACTTTAGTAAATTATATAATTTATTAATAAATCGCTTAGTTATATATAAACATTGGTTTAACATAGCTCATGCTCATATTTAATTTTATAAAAATAAATAATAAAATGTTATTTGTACGTATAAATATTTGAGTTCCTCATTCTACATTTGTTTTATAAAAATTGGGACAGATTCCAAATTGAAACGCTGTTTGTTATCACAATTTTTATTGATATTTTTATTGATATTTACTTTTATAAATTTATTATGACTAAAGGTTCAATGAAATTAAGGAATTTTACTACGCCAATAATTGTTTTAATTAAAATCCACATATTTTCGCGTTATAAAAATATTATTTTTAAAATAAAATTAAAGAGAATTCATTGATAAAATAAAATATCGCTAAGTTTCTAGAATTTCGGCAACAATTTTTCGGTACAAAATATAAAAAAGTTTCATACTCTCTTAGTTTTTGCAGCAACATGTCCGCGACACGAAAAAACTTTTTCATACGTCCCAGCAAAAACTTCGTACTTCGCGCAATTAACTTTACAAAATTACAATCCCAACTTTTTCCTCGCCCAAGTTTTTCAAACAGCTGTAAATTCCTCCTCTTATAAATATTTACAAAGCCTCGTTTATCCGATAAAGCGCCTTGTTTATTAACTCCACTTTTTGCGAGCTCAAAAAAACTTCCGAAAGAAACATTCTATTCGCCTCTTATCTCATCCCACAAATCTTCCCTCACCCCCGAAGCTTCACTTACTCTCGCACATGCGCGCATCAACCTCGAAAATCTATCTTCCCAAAAAAACTCCTCCAAGTCAAATAAAGCTCCGCGAAGCCAAACTTCCATTTACCCTTTTCTGAAAAGGCTCGCGGGCGCGCAAAAATGGGTGATTCCGCGCTTGTCCGCGCGGCCGGATTTACGCGCCAGCTACCTCTTTGGCTTCTTTACGATAGCGCCTCCGGGGCGAAACTACCCGCGCGCGGCATGGACTTGATTAGAAGTGCAGCTTTGGCGCGACGGCGACCGCAGCGCAGATTCGCAGGGCCCCTCAAGTTCGGATGTTTACGCGACCCCCGTGCAAGTAGCAAAGGGGCGCATATTTTGTAAACAGCCGCGTGGAGAGCGCGAATTATCCGTATATAGCGAGCCACGTGTGCTGCTCTCTCTAATTTCCAACTCTATTAGAAACTGTGAGGTAGGTGGCGTGGATTTTGGTTTGGTTGTCGATGGTGTTTTTTGGATAATTTTGTTTGTGGGTGAGCGTGGATTATTTATTTGATAAATTTGGTTACAGAAATTAGGGAAAAGTACAGTGTGTAAATATAGACTCGATAGAATTTTTATCAGATAAAGTTGTTTGATGTTTAACGTTTAAATTTAGTTGAGCTTAATTAAACTGCAAATTTCGAACTTTCAAAATGAAACTAACAACTACGTAGGCGGGTTAAGCCACAATTGAGCTCTGTAATTATATTTTTTTACATAGGTATTGATCTGTGAGAAACGTGTGGAGTTAGTATTAGCGGTTTTTATTTCATTTTCAAGTTAATAATAGATATAAAGTTCGATTTTATGTTTCTTGCCTGACCATACGAGGAGTTTCTACTTAAAGAGCGACTTGGTTACAAAACACGCGTGGTTTGAGTTTAACTAATATGAGATAAGCTAAACTTTTTAACTGATGTTATAGTTAGCAAGTAACGAAGTCAACTATGTAACATATATTAAGTTTATAAATTCAATATCCAAAAACCCGTTAGTTCCATGAAGCTTTCCTAAATAATCTGATTTTCAAAAATTTCAGTCACAACACAAAACACCCCTCATCTATCAATCAAATACCATTCTAATTTTCCCTAAAATAATCCAGCTCCCAACCGCCAGCAATGCAGCCTCCAAAAACGCATCAACCCAGCACCGCGCTAAAATAATTAGATTTCAAAATCCCAGCAACCCCGCCAAATTCCGCGCGCGATAATCGAACCAGTGGAAATATCATTTCCATCCCTCCGGCTCTCGCTCCCCATTCAGCTCCTCCTCGCAATCCAATCGAATAAATCGCCCGACAATTACTGCAAATGCAGATCCGGCCATGCGTATTTCCAGCGTATCTGCAAGCTCGGCCACATCAAAGCTCGCGCGCGACATTCTAAGCGCACGCTCGATATATCCCCCCTGTAAAACGCGTCCCTCTTTCTCTCTCCCCGGCAATTATTTTACGCTCCTCTCTTATGCATTCCCAGCGCGCTCGTCTCTCGCTCTAAATTCGCGGCGCCTCTTTGCGCGCGATATCCCCAGAAACGTATCCATACATAAAAGCTCGCCGCTCGGATATCGAGCTTGCAGCGAGGAGCTAGAGCGACATCGATCCACTCCGAAAGTACATTTGAGAGACGCGGCAAAAATGACGGATAAAGATGGAGAGGAAGAGAGAGAGAGGGGGAAATGTGCGCGTAATCCCCAAGAGGGCAAACTCGGGCGATTTGTAATTTTTCCGCGGAGTCCTCTGTCGCCTTACCGGCGGACCGCCAGACTGTCTCTCTCTCTCTAAGTGATCGACAAACTTGAAGCGGGACTGTAGTTCCCTAGAGGGAAGGGTTTAAAAAGAACCCGCGCGAAATGGACCGGATAAGCAGCGCAAAATAATCACGCTCGTTATTCTCTACGTATATAAATACACCCCTTAAAACTACGTCTCTTTTCCAATCGAGCCGGCCACCTATAGCTCTCGCAACGTCTATTAAACCTTAAGCTCTATCGCGCCACTTGTTACGCGCCTCGTGTACACTTTCTTTGGGTTAAGTTAGCCGCACTCTCTCTGGATTTTCATTTGTTTGGGAAAGAGAGCCCCGGCTTTGTTGTGCCCGGGCGCGTTAATGAGAGCTTTCTCTGGCTCTCTGTATACACGGCACTGACCAGCCGAGAGCGCGATAAATTGAGGAGAGTTACGGGCCAATTGGATTATCCTCTTGGTTCTGGAATTCCGGGAGAGAGGGAATTATATTCGGAAACAACAATTGTAAGTGCGGCCGAAGCTTGCGGCTTTCTTTGTGCCGGAGAGCCGTCTTTGTCGGGGCGTGGCCGGGGGCGAGCTTGCAGAGAGAGTCTTTAGAGAGATAAACGAGTGAAGCCGGGATTTTGATTGGGCGATAGCGCGAGGATCGAGCCGAGCGCTTGTTGAGTTTATATAGGACTTGTTGGTCGATTGGTAGCGAGGCGATGACAATGAGTTTTCTTTTTTTTTTTAGGAGTGGCTTTCGGATGCTGTTTTAGTTATTGGTGGTTTGCTTTGGGAAATTTGTGTGCGGGGATGCGTACCTTTGTGTCGGTTATTGTATGATTATGATAGATAATGAGTATTGGAGAATGTTAAAAATCTATTTGTAGAAATGCATACATAATTATTCTAGATATTTACCTACCGTAAATTTCCACAAATACAGAAATTAATTCAAATCAGAGTTGGATATATTAATGTGTATCTAATTATTGATTGGGAGATATTTATTGGATTTTTCGTTCTATTAAATTCATTAGATATTTCTAATTTTTTAGAACGTCGTTCTCAGTAATTAAATTAAATATTTTACGTCTAAATGAGAAGTAATGCATATTGAGTTTCATATACATACCTCAATTTCCATTTCGACGTTTGATATTAATATGAGCTCGCAATTTACAGACGAAATATTATAAAATTTCAATGTGATAAACGTTATAACCTAGTTTTCTATAAAATTTAAAAAAAACTTATTTACTAAAATACGCTAGAAAATACTATTTACTTTACGCAAGCCCAAGTATATTTGTGCTTATTACGTTAGTCCGCGCAAATTGCCGTTTCTTTCGACTTCTTAACTACATCGAAAGACTAAAAAAAACTGTATTACACAACCAGTCAGACCCATTAACAGTTCTTCGCCAACAATGCGCGTTTCAACGGAAAATTACTTTGGAAAGGACTTTAATTAGCTAAGGAAACTAATTAACAAAATTAATTAGCACTCTATCTTCACCATCTTGATATCTATATCAAATTTTGATGCCACCATCTCCGAGGCTGTAAACCCCTTAAATTAGCGATTCTAAATATATATCAGACACTCGCAGGGGTTTTAAGAATCAGCCATCCCTACAACATCGAGAAATAAGTTTTTGGTTTTCATCAAGCCGGAAAGTTGCGCTGCCACGAGACAAACTTTCAAGCTTCTCGTGCCCTCAAGATAAACTGGATAGATTAATTGCGTTGGACACGGTATATATACATCCGACTAAATAAAAGCTCCGAGCCTTCTGCAAGCTCGAATTTCTTTCTTTGTTGACTCTCCTTAATTTGAAATGAAATCTCAACTACGGCTCTGTTTATCTTTTGTTGTAATTTAAGCGCTCGGGAGATGTAAAGCTCGGCCGGGTACCATTTCAGAATAATTTACTTTATATATCCGCGGCTATACCGAGCTAAAGTTACAGTCGATCCCCGGGTTATCGAGAGTAAGTCGCGAATCGGAATAGAAATTTGTTTACTCCGAGAATCAATTTAAAGCTCATATTTTATGAAAATCAAATACACTTTGGCCGAAAATCGATATGCCATTCTCTTGCAGATATTCGCGTAAAAACAGCCGTGCCCCGGCGTCGCCAGCAGCGGGGCTCGTAAAATCCATGAAGTTAGGAGTTTTCGGCTGGAACGAGAGCATAATACTAAAGATCTGAATCGCGGCGCTTGATAATAAACATGGGACGGGTTGTCGTTAAACGGAGTCCAAAAAAAGAGTCCGGGGGAATCCGCTTGTTTTATTTTTCCCTTCTTAACGGCTAAAGCTCCGATCGGAAAAGAATGGACTAACTGTTTCGGCGTTACTATAAATCCGAATTCTTCTGCTGTTTCCAGTGTATACGCTTGTCACCGTTCAAACACGCATTACTTTCACTCTTCCAAACTTTAAGAATCAAACGACTCGAGGTAAAACTATCGCAGCTGGAATGCATCTTTCCAAACAGTAAATTACACGAAACCAAATCTTGACTATTACGTCGAAACCAATCGCTAAACTCTCCCCAACAACAAAACAAAAGCACCAGCCGTAGTCCAAAGCATTTCCAATCCAATTCGGCCTCAAACGCCTTCCAGCTCCAGCTTTACCTCGGCACGCAATAACCAGCCTCAAAGCGGCTTACCAGTGATCCATTACACAGAGAGAGATAGCATAGAGAAAATACGTACCGGAGTTGGGCTGGCCGTTGCTGTTGGGCCTGGCCGAGGGCGCGCCGTCCCTGGCCTCGACCTCGAGGGCGTAGGCGCCCTGCTTTTCACGATCGAACACGATCTTAGTCTTGATCTCGCCGGTCTCCCGGTCGATCTCGAAGTAGTCCTTGCCCTCGTTACGCTCGCTGTCCACCACGTAGTAAGTCACCTGGAATCATGTGTGTTTTTTATTTAGAAAATTGAAGTCTGCGTGAGCAAGAGGAGCGCGTGTAATTAAACGGGAGTTTGCGGAACTTCGGTTGTAGAATTGTAAACAGCCGGGGAAGTTGCGAGGGAGGATTTTAATTTGGTTTATTAACGATCTGTCGTCGAGAAAGAGAGAGAGAGAGAGCTAGTCTGTTTCTCCGCGCTAGGCATGGAGTGAAGTTCGCTTTGAAATGCAGTTAATATTAAAGTAAGAAGCGTAGGCGGACGGGGAGGGTCTGTCTTGCCGAACGAAACTCATTTTATGGATTGTCTTTAAAGTTTCGCTTAATGCTGGCACTTACAAATGGTCTGTTTTGAACTTTGATAAATAGAAGGGAGTGCCGGGGCTTGTTGTAATTAAAGCCGTTGCGTAATGGTCCCTCTTATTGCGAAGATTTAAATTAATTCGCGCGGTTTGTTGCTATTATTTACCAATTTACTAATAATTTAAATGCCTCATTATTAATTCTATTTAATGAACTATTCTACCGCGTATCCGTGCTAATATTGCTAATTCTATGTCGATAATTAACCCATTATACGTGAGCGAAATTAAACTGAACAATCAAACATATTTATACCAGCCCGATTTTCTAGTAGAGGCCCATCAAATAACAAAAGATCATTAAAACTCGACTCCGCTAACCGTTCCAACCCTCCTTGAGATTATTACTTCGATATCCTTGCGTCGAAAACTACCAGAAATAGCCCTTCGCTCTCTCTTCCCGCCGAAATAGCCCTATAAATTCCAGTCGACAATCGCTTTGTTACGCACTCCCACGTTTTTTCGCCCCCACCCCCAATAGTAATCGCGATCGTTTTCACATTCCCAGCAGCGCGTCAGCTGCAGTCTGTTGTTGCAAAAGTTCAAAGGGTCAAAAGTTCAGTTGGAACCGCACAGCTGCAGCCGGCTTGGCGCGCTTATCGAAAAATAATAGCCGCGAGCGCGATATTAACACGCGCTGCTAGGGGAATGTGTATAAAAAGCTGCAGCACTGACCTGGTTATTGGGGAACGTGCCGTCCTTGTCGATCGCGTTGACCTCGGTGACCTTGCTGCCAACTGGCTCGCCTTCTAAGACAGTCTCCTGCTCGCGCTCGGTGAACAGCGGGATCTCGTCGTTGACGTCCTCGAGCTGGATGAAGACGGTTGCTTCCGAGGCGAGCTGCTGGGCTCCGTTGTTCTGAGGGCGCGTAAAAGCTTGCGATTAACGATTTTTCCTGGGGGTATTGATGGTGAATACGGTTTTTGTGTAAGAGCGAGGGTGAGTTGGCTTTGGAAAAAGGGCAGCGAGCCGGTGAATTTAAAGAGTCGGGAACAAAGCCGGAAATTAAGACGGGAAACGGATACTGCTTCGAGACGTTCTTTAGAGAGGAACTGATCTGTTGGCTGGATTCACGTTTACTTTCCCGTTGTTCCCGGAACTCTCGTTCTCGCAGTTATTTTCTCAGCGATCAAATTCCGGCTTCGCTGCAGCGAATAAAAGTTGTCTAAATGCTTTTTTGACTCTTTGTTTCTGCGCTCTTTCCATCTTGGCTCGGGGGAGGAGCAATTTTCAAAGAGCTCTCCCTCGCTCTTAACAAAGACCGGTTTAATCGATTCGCCCCGTCCACTGCGTTTTAGTCTTCTGAAGTCGTATATATATTTATTTTTTCCCGGGGCTCGTACGTTTGACACCAATTTTCTAATTGCTTAATACAACGACGCGTTGCGACGTTTTGGTCCTACGTTTTTCAAAGTTATTAGGGCAGAGGTGCCTTGAATTAGAAAGCGTAAGGATCGTGTACTTTCAATTACGCGAATTTTTCAGTAATTGAATCGGTATCTCGCGAAGGGAAAGTCAAAAGATAATATTGGAATATTGCCTGAAGTTTCACTGTTTGACTTTATCTTACACAGAGAAAGGAGTTAATTAAAAATTACTATGTTCTCTACTAATTTTTATCTGGTTACTACTAATGATAGGACAGTTTCGCCATGAAAAAAGAATTGCCTTGTTTTAATACCAAATATTATTAAGATAATATGAATTTTCACTACAATTCTAACAAAATTTGGTACATATGCAGGAACACAGTGTAGTATAAAAAGTAATTTCTTCTTTTACAAGAACTTCCAGCATTAGAAAATATAATAATTTTCAGCAAACCCTTTTTTCCGTGCATAATATCCACTATTTCGCAATAACGGCAAGAAGTTACCCATATTAAAACTCATAATCGAAGAAATCCCGGGACGCTGAATTTTTTACCCTGGAATCGATAATAATGCATATAAGGAAAATTCTTGAAATTCCCGACCGCATAGCCGAGCTTCCCTTTCTTCGATCATTGCAAGCTTCGCCGCGCCGGGCTCGTACCAGCCAATTAAATTAGCGAATTAATCACCTTTCTGTAGCTTCAAACGAATCGAACTTAATGCAGCGTTCGAGGCAATTTTATCTTCATTTACGCGCACGTCAAACTTAATATTACACATGGGCGATGGGAATTTACCCATGACGCACGCGGATTTTCGAGCGAATTACCGATAATAAAAGCCTGTAAGCGAAAGTCGGCCGAGCGGATAATTAAATAGGTTGTAACGAGAGTACCTAATTATTGCATTCTTCTTTGGTTAGACAGTTTCTGCTATAAAGTCGAAAATATATCTCATAAGAGTTTGATAAAAATGATTTTTAAATCTCGAAACAAAATTCAGTGTCAACGTACGAACCTTAGCAGTCGGTAATGAAACTACCCCCACAACAGAACTCAAGCACATGCAAATCCCAGTTCTCCATACCTCGACTCGCACTGTGAGATTGTACTCCTTAATGCTCTCGTAGTCGAGCGGATGATTGACTTTGATGTCGGCCCAGGTGGAGCCCTTCTCGGGCCGCTGCTGTAGGTAGAACGTGTGGAACTTGTTGGTCTGGGCAGTCGAGCCGGGCATCAGGTGGTAAAACACGACCGGATTGTTTTCGATGCCGGAGCTGGAGACAGTAACACACAAAACGCGAAACGAGCGCTTTATTAGTCGGACACTCGAGCTCGACCTCTGCCGCTGATGCTGTTGTAGCTGCGCGCGCTCGCGAGGTATATTTTTTTTTGTTTTTTGCTTTTTTTTTATTATCATGTCGTGCAAATAGTAAGAGCGAGATCCAACACAATTAATTACGAGAATAAACGGAAGAACGGAAAATAAAGTAAGAACGGAAAAGTTATCGTTATAGGTAGTTTGATATTTTTTATTACTTCTTTTTCTGGTTTACCTAGGTTCTATAGAGAATTACTACACGGGCGACGCGGCCGTTGATTTGTTCGCTGGGATAGCTTTGCCAATCAGAGAGTTGAAGGTATTGATTGTCGAGAGTATACTTGTTTGATAAAAGCGTGTTTTCAAAAGTTAATTTCATGAAAAATGTATCGAGCGTTGTTGAAATGCGTGTAAAAACGTTGTTTAAAAATTTTCAATTTCAAATATTTAATAAAATATATTTTAACTAGTTGAAACTGACGTCAAATGATAAAAGTTTGATTTTCACGCTTTTGCAGTTAGCCGTGTATCGCAGCGAACGCGGAACGCTCGAGCCGCCGGTGTCCAATCATGTAATAATATAACGATTCTGAACGAAAGGTCACATGCGATTTACGTGATAATTAAAAATAAAACGAAAGACGAAAATAAAAAAAACAGTATATAGAAATGATACATCGTATCGACAAAGTCTCAACTGTAAAACGAAAAATAACAATAAAAAAAAAGACAACTTTAACTAGCTGTATATAATTCTTATACTGATATATAAATCCATATATAATAAACACATCTAATGTATATATTACCAACACAATATCGAAAATTTACCTAACGCGCCACAACCTCCGACATAATTATCACATAATTCATCATCTACGCAGCATTAACAGCGCACACACAATAGCCTTTCCGCAATATCTACCCCTACACCCCCCCCCCCGCCACCTCAGAAGCTCCTCCTTGATTTATGCACGTATTTTTACACCACCAACCTTTTGATCGTTCGACCATCGCCCTTTATCTACATCACGGCCCGCGTTTCTATATGCTCAGCAGACGCGCATGCCGCAGGCCTCCGGGCCCTGCAAAGTGCGTACTTAATAGGGAAAAGCCCGCTTAGCGATACTCGCGAATTATTTAGACGAGCCAGTCGAGCTTGCCTCTATATGTATATATACATCACGCCGCGCGTCTTGTTTGACGAGCGCGCCTGCATATTCAAACGATGTACACGCGTGTGTGTGTGTGTGTGTTGCTGCGCGGAGCCGCGGCGCACTTTGGTGTACAAGAGGACAGGTCCGATATGCCAAAGCTACTCCCCCAGCGATGTGTGCACGCGAGGCGCATCTTTGGACGCCCGAGGATTTTGAATTTGGCGAGCTGATATTGCGGGCACGTTTGTAATTTGCTCTGAGGGTTGGTTCAGCGTTGTTTTGAGACTGGGGGATTGGTTTTGATTTTAGTTGAGATAATTTAATAGCGCGAATTGGGATGAATGCGGGGCGCGGTTAGTTACGATCGCGGAAATGCCGGGATTGTTTTTAACAGTTGGCTTTTTGCGGAGTTTATGCCTGGAAATTTTCAATTGTTGCGAAATGTAGTTTTTAGAGGCTTTTTGTTTTCATGCAAAATTTGGCCGAGAATTTCCGGCTGACTTTGTAAATTACTCCGCTCATGTTCCGGTTAAAGTGAAGTTTTAAAAGTTTTAATGTTCGAAATATAATTTCTGGCGGAAAAATGAAATTTTTCTGTTATGTCCCTTACTTTAGTGGGGCGTATTAAAACTTCTTATTAAAAGCAAGAGTTTTATGTATTATGCGCCAAATAGCCGTAGCAAGCGTTATCTATTTTTAGTAACAAAATAAACGAAATTAATATTCTAATTATGTTACAAAATGATTATATCGAATTATATATTTATGCTATTTGCGTATTACAGCGGTCCATATATTTTGAAATTTCGTATTTCTATATTGTTATTTATCTCGTTAGCTTATGCAAAATATAGATTATTATTAAAGATTAAATTAATGGTTATTTATTAATTTGATAATCACTTCGTTAAACGTTAACCCCTACGTAACTAGTCTTCATTTAAAATGATATATTCACGTGAATAATTTTCAATTAAAATTTGATGGATAATATTGAAACGTATACAATTTTACAATCGCTAGGTAGAGAAAATTCATTTAATAAATATTTTTTGCAAAATGCTTTTTCATATACGCGCGATAAAACACTTTAGTGAATTGAGAGTTCCCTAGAGTCAAAACAGAAAAACAATTTTTTACTTTTATTTCAAACGCAGTAAAAGACATAGCTCAGTTACTTTTTTATCTCATGTTGGATGTTAAGCTAAGTGAAGGGTACTATGGTATTTTATTACATCAAATATCATTCAAATATTGAAGCTGAAAATTTGAGTCTGTTAATCAATAATAATTAAACAAGTGCAAATTTTATCAGTAAATACAAATATTTGAAATTTTTAAACACATTTACCGTTTTTAGTACTAAATATTTTTTACTGAATTATGAATTCATCTTTTAGAGTTTCAGTACTTATATGAATTATAAAATTTAAATTTATGCTTTTTCAGTATAATTTTATAATTGTAACCAATTAAAATTTTAAATTGATCTAAAATTAGTAATACAAAATATTAATTAAATTCCCAACTACAATAATTCAATCATAATTAGCTCTAGACCTGAAACATATTAGTTTTGAAATGAAAGTAATTTTAATAATAATTAATTGACAAATTGAAATGAGAAATTTTTACGAAAAAACGCAATTGATTTCAATTTTTATTTGATTTATTATGAGTAGTATGTTTCGAACAGTATTCAATTATAACAAATAACAATTTTATTATTTTTTTTCTTTAATTAAAAATTATTTTTAGTTAAGTAAAATATTTGTTTAACGCGCTTTAAGATTCATTTTAACCAAAGCTCTTTGAAACCGACGCAGTCAAAATCCAATTAAACTTATTCAAAAATGCAATAGATGCTTTCAAAAGAATTTCAATAAAGCAATACTGCAAAATTTACGGGTGAAGAAACGTTTTAAAGTCATTTTACCGAGAAATCGATTGCCATTTGAGCTTTAAAAAGAGTTATAATACTTCAATAGCCGTGAAATATCCATTTTTGTAAAGAATTTCAACGAGAATCCGGCTAAAATTTTACACAACGATTCAATGACTTCAAAATTGATACGTGTTTTTTCAATCAAATTTGTTCCCGCACTTTATACATAATTCAAAAAAAATCAACACGCGAACGTAACCAAACAGCTCTAACGAATTTCCCCCACAAACAACAATCACCAACCCCCAGAATTTCATAATCCAAACGCCCTACGCAATCTCTTCGATCCTCGCTCGATATTCCAACCCTCGAACTCAAACACTTCGCCTTACCTTACCGCGCGGCGAAGTCACAAGTAATAAACTACCGGCGCTTACGTAGGGCCAAAACGATAAATCAAGAAAGCGACGTCTACATTATACTATCACCCCCGAACTTAATCCCACATTCCAATAAACTCCGCAGCGATTAAACTATTACAACGCACGATCACCCTTACACTTTTCCCGTCTCGAAAAACTCCTCTCGGAAAAGTCGTCGCGTTGCGAAAATTGCGTTCCCAACAACTTCTCGCGCAGTTTTATTAAACTACACAAAAAAGCGAGAGAGAACTGCATTGTCGGAGCCGAATGACGACTTCTCAATTTCGAAAGTTAAGCCCTCGCGAAGCTCGCGCTCTTTCAACTTTCCCTATTAATCATTAACGCCGGCGGAACTGCTGCTTATGCGCGCGATTCCCGACGGAAGCGTTATGTACAAGACGCCACGGGGGCCGAGAATTGCCCGGCGCGCAAAGTTTCGCGCGGAAAAAGCGCAGAGACTAGCGGAGCGAGAGGAAAAATTATGCGGCGGAGGGCTTCGAAAAATCGAGGTGTTGGTATATACGCTGTGTCTGTGTGCTAGAGATGCGGCCTCCACCAAAAAGCGTGTTAGAAAGTTCCGTGCGACTTTTGCGTTATTGTGCTGCCTCTCGCCTCCGGAGTATATATGTGTGAATACGCGCTTTTCTAGCAGCCGCGCGGAAAAATGCCTCGGCTCTGAATGGAAATTCTGAATCCTGTTCTGACAGTCATTGTGCGCCGCTTGTACTTTTCGCGTCATTTTTCCCTCCAGCGTAGGTGGGTGGTTCTTCGTTTTTTTTTGTTGGATTCTTTAGTGTGCACTTTGCGCTCGGATGTTTTTGCGCCTATGTACTTCTCGCGATACTGGCGCCGAGGAAGGCTTTCTGGATTAACGTTTAATCTTATCTCTAGCTCGGAGAAAGGCTACGAGTCTCAGCGTTAAAAGAAAATTATAAGAACTGACCTAGTTTAGATAGTTTTAATACTTAAGGTAAGAAGCAACTGACGAAACATGCCCAAAAATTAATCTGGCATTCAGATCGACTCCTAGCTAGGTTTTCAATTATT
This sequence comes from Eupelmus kiefferi, assembly GCA_030522745.1. NCBI lineage: Eukaryota > Metazoa > Arthropoda > Insecta > Hymenoptera > Eupelmidae > Eupelmus > Eupelmus kiefferi. The sequence goes on along the minus strand of JAPYZB010000222.1, from coordinate 4,280 downwards.
TTACCAGCTTATGCAGATACGTCTTGGCGACCAAAATCAAAAGAAAAATAAATGTTAATCAAGAGCTCGTTGACATTTTTGTAATAATGTTGTGGCATCGTCAAAATCAAAGTTCAAAAGTAAAAATGTAAAAAATGAAAAAAATACACTATGTTGTATAACCTCTCGAGACCGTTCGATGTAGCATTATATATTAACTATAGTTATACAATACTGTGATTACGTGTAATACAAAAAAAAAAACTACTACTTCCACGAGGACAAAAAACGAGGGTGAATTTTGAAAAATGCCAATTAAGTTTGTACAACATCAAAAAACGAGGGGTATATCAAAAAATCCATCGCACAAAAAAACTTGGTTCAAAAAAAAGCATCTATAAGCATGCCCAAAAATATCGTTGCGGCACAACTATTACAGGTTCATTTTTTTTTACTTTCCTTTACACATATATACCTTACGGCTGCTCGAATCGCGCGCGCTCGAGTTGACGGTAAAAAATATCAAAAATCGTCAACTCGACGCGTTGAAAAAAAAAACACATGTAAGCGGTGCGTGCCGGAGTTGTTAAAAAAAAAAAGAATTAGAGGTATACTGTGATGCTCTCTCGTCGGGCAAAAAAGTGTGTACAGAGACTGAGAACCGGTGTGATCAGATTCAGCAAAAAAGAATAGTGTGGACAAACAACGTGGATTTCAATTACTTTGAAAAAGTCCCGTGCGAATAGGTTGTAGGTCGTCGGCCGTGAAATTGTCGGGTAGAAAAAAAAGTATAGATGCTCACTGTGGCGCTACGTAGGTCTTTGCGCTGGGCCATTCTACCTTAACAAAAGAAAAAAGTAATTTGCCTGTTTTTTTTAAAAAAAAGCGGATTCTATCGAGTTTGTTTAGTTTGACGAGTATTTTATTTAACTTATTCAAAAACAAAATGTACCGTCGTTTAAAAAGACGTTTAATGAAATTTTGTACTAAAAATGTGTCAGGCAATTACTAAATAAACATCCTGCAAAGGTAGCGCCTAGAGAGCATATTATACTTTTTGTGGCAAAAAGAGAATTCGTAAGTCAAGTTAAGCCAGCTTGGTAAGGTATGTAGATATGATTAGAAGTCGGAAATCCGCTTGTGAATTAGAGATTTACCTTAACTTTTTAGTGACTGTGTTACTTCGCGCATAAAATATACGTGTGGTCTTATAACCGAGTGTGAAAAATTCGTGTGCTCGAGATAGTCTCGTGTGTGTAAAGTATGTGTGTGTAGGTGAAAAAAAACGAGAGATCGGCCATATAGAGGAGACTGGGGCAAAATGTCACGTTTCAAAATTCAAATATTCCAAAAAAACTGCTTTGTAAAAATTTCTCGAATGTGGGTCGTACGACGTTGTCTCGTGTGCCCATGAAAAAGGAAAATCGCAAAACGTATAAAAGTAAAAATGTGTCTCTTGTGAAAAGAAAAATCATCTTAAAAACTGTATTGGCCAACGTAGCGCAGGTATGACAAAATAGGTTGCCGTATATACTCTAACAATTCCTACATAGAAATATTAAGCTACAAAGTTACGTTCTACTGTATCTAAATAAAAAATCATTCCTCTCCAAACGTCGAAATATATACTACTACTGCCATGGCACTTGGTTTCTCCTACGTACGTAGTAGAACAAAAAAAACTGGGTAGAACAAAAATAACGTAGCGGCAAAAAAACGTCGACGGCTACATCGTCAAAAATAGAAAAAAAAACAGGAAAAAATACAACAAGGTGGTAAAATTATGCAGCGAGCTCGCTGAACCCTAGGAGAAAGTTTCTCCTGCCGTTGAATTTTTAACTCGCCAGATACAGCGCATCAGGTGCGTTTTGCGTGCGAGTAATACGGTCGCGAGTTGTGGCTTAAAATTTGACTGATGCAAAGTTGGCCCCCCTCATCCCTCCCCTCTCGGCAGTTGTTGTTTTCTCCCAGGGGCGCACCGACCACACAGCCTAAACTACCGGAACGACGTGAATTCGCAATCAAATTTCAGCGTAGCCCGAAATTCAGCTGTTTATTCACGTGGTCCCGAACAATTCGGTCAGTCGGCCTCGCGCGCTAAAGAGCCAGGCAAAATGAAAAAGCGAAAAAATTGTCGCGCCGTCCAAAAAGCAAATGTATGACATCTCTGTGACAGATAGACCAGTCTCCCCTACACGTAATTACATAATTGGCATCGTAACACAATATCAAATTGACGTGCACAAGATCAACAATATACTGCGACGAGTTCATAGCGTGCAGGGCGGGTTTCAATGTAATCATAATCTTAATTAATCGCTCTGGACAAGAAAGTAAAACAGAGTACCAAGTATATATGTCAATAGAACAGAAAACAAAAATTTGAAAAAAAATGAAAGACGTGCAGCCGCACGTACATTATATATTAAAGGCAGAGAGATAATGTGTGTTTTTGAGAGATGTGTGGTTGAGACAGACCTGGCTTTAATAGACACGACTTTGGCCCCGACGGCCATGTTTTCTTTACAGAAGATCGGTCCGTACACTACGTGGTCCCATACGGGCGGATTATTAGCACGGTCCACAACGTCAATCTGTACCTCCACCGTTCTCGACAAGGGCGGGAAGCCCTTGTCTTGGGCCATCGCCTCCAGCTTGTAAGTCTCGCGCTAGCATCGTTACGCAACACGCGTGCGCAACCATCGTTTAATGGAAAAGAAAAAGAAAAAACAGCCAGAGTTAGTCAGGCATCTTTCCATCCTCGTCGACTCTCGTCGCTTTGCGCTCTCAAAAAAAAAAAAAAATTTCTCTTTTTGTTATATTTATGTGTGCAAAAATGTTTTCCTCTTCATATCAAAAAAAAAATTTGAAAAAATGTTTCGTTTCTCTTTTACGTACTGGTAAAAACGTTTTTTCTCGTAAGGCGTAGCAAAAAATTGGTTTGTTGTTTCGGTTACAAAAATATGGGTTATAAAATTATGGCAAAAACAAAACGTGGCTTTTGGGCCAGAGTCGGCTGCTGGTGCGGCTGGAGGTCTGTGAGACGACGGCCCTGAAAAAATCGTCTGGCTGTCCCCCTTGTGGTTACCTGTGGTACTTATTCTCTTACACCTACTACTGTTGCATTACACCATACCTTCTCTGTACATCTAGCAATTGGTTATTTTAAAAAAAAATTTATATATAAAGAAAGACAGCCTGTCGCCCCGTGAGGAGCGACTAGCGTATCTCGTATCATCCATATACCTATTACAATGGAGCCTTAACACCTAGATCAATGTTCTTACGCTAAGACACAGGTTGCTTGTCGTTGCAGTAAGAAGAATGTGACTTGTTCGTTCATTCGTTTCATTCTTTTCTTTTTTTTCTTTCTTTCTTTTTGTTAGTAAATACTCGCTCGGGTTTTACGGATAACGCGCGACGCTGCGCTGTTACTTATTATAATATAATTTCGTTTGGCACGTGATGAAAATATAAAATATATAATGATACAGCGTTAATGTGTTATGTAAAAAGAGAGATAGGCAGACAGATATAGACAGGTAGATAATATAGATAAATCAAGGGTAAAATTTACGCACATAAGGTAGTAACTTTATAAGTAATATAGTAATAATAATGTTAATAATAATTAACCAAAGGAAAAAATATAAGGCAATGATAATAATAATAATAACAATAATAATAATAATAATATGGCAAAACTTATGCGTAAAGGATTGATAATAAAGGATTATATTATGTTGAGCGACTCTACCGGCGCGTGCACGCCGCGCTTAACCATGCGTACCTCGCTATGTACTTTTTTTATTTGAGTTTAAAGATACGTAAATGTATATGTCTCCATGTGTGTGTATAAAGTTTATATTATATGTGTCTGTCGCATAAAACGATCCGCTTTTCCTTTTTTTTATTACAAAACGCGACTGGAAAACGCGCCGAGTGTTAAGTCCTCTGCCAATGGTAATCCGAGTGTATGTTGAATAGGTGCAGCTCGCTTGTGTGTATAAAGAAAAAAAAGCTGGCGCTTGAAAAGAGAAACTGAAAAGCCGTGAGGAGGAGACGAAAAACGGCTCGCGTATAACTGAAAAATACACCCGAGTGTCTGTTTACGTACGCGCGGTGCGCGGGAGAAGAAAAATAAGGCGTAAAAGGGTTACTATCCGTGAAAGAAGGCGACTGTTCATCAGAGGAGTCTGGATAGGATCGAGAGAGGGTGAGGTCGCGAGTGTCTGGCATCGCATGGCTTGGCGCGGCGCGCCTTTCTAGCTTCTCTCTCCGGTCGTGTGTTTCTTATATTT
>JAPYZB010000221.1:0-25994 GCA_030522745.1 Eupelmus kiefferi | reverse complement strand
TTACTTTAATTTATGGGATTTACCGATAGTGGGAAAGTCTATTTATATACTATCCTGCGGGCATCATCTAGAAAATATCATATTCCTAAATTTGGAATTTGATAGGGTCATAAAAAATACGACCCGCCGTTAAACTTATAAGAACGAAAAGATAAATCCTTCTCAAGGAAATTAAATTTCCGTCAAATATAAGATAAGCACTTTGAGGCCATAAAACAGAAATAAGAAAGCATGAATTGAATAAAACTGACAGCTAAAAGTAAGTTGGAAATTTACTTTAATAAGAAAACTAGACCAGTGATATTTAATCCCTCCAAGACAGCCAATCTTCGGCATAAAAAGCCGCGCGGAAAAGCACTTTATCTCCTCCGACTGTCCATCTCTCTTGCATGCATTATGACCAAAAATGAGGCTCCTCTCCTTTTTTTTCGCCTAATTGATTTTTTGCGCCGAAACGTATATATGCGTATAAAGCAGCCCCTCTCGCGCTCTCGCTTCCATTATCAGCTTTATGATCAAGTACCGTGGCGTGCACGCGTGGCAAAAACCGGAGAGAGAGAGAGAGAGCGAGCGAGAGTTTATTACGTCGCGAGGGTAAAAGCTTTTACGTGAGCCGCGCGGATTTAGCGCGGGAGCTCTCGCAATTTGTCCAAAGGACGCGCGCACAGTGGCGATCGGCCTGCGGCGATATGGCTCCCTTCGGATACGATTTTAATTCAACTATACGAGATAGCTGCGAAGAGAGCGCGAGCCGACCAAGAGATCGCTAATAAATCTATTCTGTGTAATCTAATTTAACGCGGAGCCTGCGCCCCGAGCGCAAGCTCTATTATATATGGCGTGGCGACGGATATGCGTATGTATATCGCTGCTATAGTGTTATTCAGATATTTTTACCAAATGTCACAATTTTTATTAACTATTAACAACGTTATCAGGGAGTGTTTGAAAAACACTGCGAATGGCTCTCGTCAAAATGGTCGGTACGTTTACAGCCGTCTATTATCAAAATGGGAAAAGTATCCGCGCATTTCCGGCTGAAATAATTCCGTCAGACTTTCAAAATATCGCTTTTATTTGCACATTACATCTGGAATGGAGCCCTTTTACACGACTTTGAAAAGTCGAATAATTACGAGCTTTTGTCGCTCGCGCTTGCGTTGCCATGCAGGAGAGCTAGAACCACGCGCGCTGATCGCGAAATTGGTGATATTGCACAGTGCTGGAATCGCGCGCGCATTATATAACCCGCGCTTGCATGAATTTGTTACTCGTGAAATTCGTAAATTTGGATGAAAATCATGCCGCCGCCGAGGCAGCGCGCGAACACGGGAATTCAATTTTTGCCTCGTGTTTGTGTCCGCGAAGCAATCAACGGGGAACATTGTTCGATTTTAATTGTATATCTGCATCCATATTTTTTTTAATTAAATGAACGCTTTGTAGCCGTGAAAATGCCAATAATCAATTTTAGCGCATACCTGTTTGACTTTTAACTAATTTATTCGAATCGACGTCTACGAGCGTTTGATTTTTCATCCGATCCGTGTTTGATCTATCTTCTATAATAGTTCGCTTAAACATAAAATGGAAATTTTTAGAGCGAGCGGCTAACGCAAGATCTGACCCACATTTGAAAAATGCAGTTTTCAATTAAGCCATGCGGATATTGAAAATAAATTTTAAATAATCAAAGAAGCGAAACAGCCGAGGCAATCGCTGTTATTGCCTGGATTCCGAAAACATGCAACTTTTCTCCATTACTTAGTTGCGCATGGACTTTTAAAACACAAACGTCCGCGCGGATTCGCAGCGACTGCGAAATATAACTTAACCGAACTGGGAAAATATGCGTTCGGAAAAGCGCTTTTAAAGTTCTGGGGACTCCTTTGACCGTGTTGTTTGCGAACGCTGAATATAAAAATCCGAGCTTATTGGCACCGCGGGGCACACGCAGAGCTAAAGGAAGTGCACAGTAAAAGATCGTGCTTCCTCCGCTCGAAACGTTGGAGTCGTTGTACTTTTATAGCTGCGAGTGAAATAACGCGCGACCGAGAAATTTGTAAACCTAGAATAGCTATGATGTTAACAAGTAGTTGTAATACATGAATATTTTCTCACTAGATCATGTCCCTCTCTAGAAATCTAATCATGATTTTCTTTTTCTGTTACAGGTGAGTCGCAGACCTATTAGTCTTCTGAACTCTCTCCGCCACGTAAGCCCGTAAAATAGTGACCTACTACTACTACATTGCCTTCTTTTACGAAAAAGCGAGCATAGTTTATAGTTCGAAGCGAGAGCATACGCTGCAATTCGAGAAGCGTTCGATTAGAAATACATTCTAAGAAATGTATTTCCCATCCCACACACCGCCTGCCCCGTTCGAGCGCAGTTCCAGTCCATCCACAGCGAAATAAGAAAAGTCAATTCCGCGGCGCTACTTCCACTGCGAAACTTTTTCAAATTCTAGCTTGCTTGCTTGCGCGCGTACGTAAGGTATATAAACTTGCTCGCGACCGCTCGATTTCATAAATCGCGTGGCCAAAGTGCCGAGAGCGCAGCCGCTCTTTCCACTTTTCACTTGTCGCCCTCTTCTCTTTTCACCCCTTTGGCGATGATTCCTCCGTGCCGTATATATAGACGCACATCCGGCCGAGCGAGAGTTTTATAAGTGTCGCGATACGTTACGCCGAACCTTGGAGTCGCGCGCGAGCAAGTTAAAAGAGGAAAAAGGAAGAGGAGCGCGCGCGAGAGAAAGATTGACTTGGCCTTGTTAGTGCCAAAAGTTTTTCCGGCAGCTGCTCCGATAGTGATCTCTCCGGATTTGTTTCGACGGCGCGGAGCAAAGGGAAGGGAAGGGGAGGGGAAACGATCTTGGGAATTATTTCGGCGACTTATCGCCCGAGATGATCGGCCGCTTTTCCGATATATGTATGGAGGCTAGCGTATAATGGAGCCCCGCGGGCTTACCGAGCGAGCGAGCTCGCTCTCTCTCGGATGCGATGGGGCGTGCGTATTATATGGCTTTTGCGAGAGCGCGTTCGTGCGCTCCTACTGCTGCTGCCGGGGCTAAACGCTGGAAATGATAAATAAGGCCGCGATTATACCGTGCCGCGCGAAGCTTATACGTATACCGGGATTCCTTTCTGAATGGCCGAGTGAATGGGATGAATTGGACTTTCCATCTGGCTGTTTCCGGGAGTTAAGGGTTAATCGCTCGCTCTACGTTATTTCTATTGTCATGCAGTGTTCGGGGAAATTTTTCTTATTGTTCAATATATTACATGTTTTATTTAAGCCCTTGATTATACGTTACATTTACATGTTTTTAGCGAAAATGGGAATATCGAATAACGCGAAAGCTTTTACTTACAGTACACAAGTGTAATAATACCAATGCTAGAATAAAAAAAGTGCAATAACTCTAATAACCCTCGGGAAAAATCTGCGGCTTCTGCAATATTCCATCTCGAAATATCAATTTCAAAAGCTCTCGAGTGCCCACGCGCCGGCGTCCGCGTTTGTAAATCTTTCGGCGAAGCGGCGAAGGAAAAAGGAATAAACAGAATCAGTCGAGAAAACCGGCTACAAAAAAAGCTCCCGTTTTCAAACTTGAGCGCGCCCGCACGCGTCGAAATGGAAAAGAGTGAGCGCGCCCCGCCAATCTAGCATACCTTTGCGCACGTCAAACGAAACGTCCTCGAAGCCGCTCTCATCCGACGACGCTGAAAAAAAAGAACGAGCAACAGAGAAAAACTGCGATGGAAAGAGAGGGAAAAAGGGCGACAAAGAAAATTCGTTATCATCGGACTAACGAAGGACCGCCTTTTGGCCGTTTTTTTTTCGCCACTCCCCCGAAATGCGCGCCCGGACTGTTGTATTTTTTTCAGCCCGCCTGCGCGCCTATCGCACCATAAATTCGCGCAACTTCCGATATTTCAAAGCGAAGCGCGCCATTCATCAGGCAGAGCCTGCGGTTCTCTCGTGTAATTTTGTAACTACGAGCACGCGCAACGGTCAGTCGATAAGTTTTTGCAAGCACGAGCATGTATGGAAGTAGAATTACGGTCGAGCTTGAGCGATCGCGATCTACGATATGGCGTGCTGGATATGCGGATTAGATGGCCGAGCTTTTGTTTGTAGCTATAGCTTTGTGGGATGTTCCTTAATTGGTTTTGAAAATTAAAGGATACTATTAATTTACTATTTTTTTTATGCCAAAAATATATTTTGATACTGCAACGTACCATTCCTTAGTATTTTAGTAAAACTACGTTTTTGGTTTATTGATTAAATTACTCGCCACTAACTAAACAAATGATAAATTTACATAAATTTGTATTAAACTTTACTACATAACGATAATTATTATAGTTTATTTGGTAAAGTAGAAACAGCGACAGCTTGGAACGACATCCATAACCAGTAATTTGAGTCCTGCTAAACACAAATCCATCAAGCGTTATGATTCCTAACTCGCCGCGCAAAAGCAAAAGCCTGATGTATCTTTAAATATGCCCATGGATTACGAGCGCTAACAAAATATGTCATAATGAAGCACCGTCGTAAAAGCGCATACATAACAATTATTATGCCGAGTTGAGAAGTAATAGTGTACTATTTGTATTTGTTAAAATTGTACTTACTTTATTTAATCGTAACTAATATTAAGTCAAATTATTTATTTATTTATTATTTAGAAGTGAAACATTCATTACTTACTATTTATATTAGAAGTTTTAGCTTACCCTCTTGCTGTATGCATAGCTTGAGCATGAGGCTCCAATAATTACTTTTGCAGTTGTTTATATCAATATAAGGGGCAAATATTAACAAATGCTTAAATTCTTATAAATCATTCCTGAAAAAAAGTTTTGACCCATTTTTAGTACGGTGTAACGTTTCAGAAAACTTAAATTATGAGCATGTTAATGTCATTTTAGGAAAATCTAATCTAAAAAATTAGCTTCTACTTAAGATGTTAATCATTTATTCTAAAAAGAAATCTATATAAACTTTTACAACTAAATAACAAGCTTTTATTTGCTCGAAGTTATCTGAGTTTAAAGTTGGGTACTGAAAGTGTACCGAAAGTCATCTTAATTTAAACTTGCAGAATTTTATAATTTGGTACCTCAAAAGAAATCTCGTTAGTTTTACCCAAAATCACGTCTTGGATATACGACATTTTTCTTAGAAGTTAAAAAAATTAATTGATATAATTTGCATTTTATAAAAATAATATTTTTCGATATTACATGTTAAATTAGACTATCAAAAGTGAAAGAAAACAGAACAAAATTAAACTAAAATAAATAAAATTTATTAATTTTTAAGTTTTATATTTTTTGTGTTTTGAAGAGAAAACTAATTAAAAATAAATTAGAAAAAAATTTCTTTCAGAAAACGATTATCAGATCGAAATAGAAAAAAGGAAATCTAATTGCTTTCATTGAAGGAAATATTTTTTTGCTAAAAAAGAATTAATTACTTAGCATCGTCTTTTTTCTTAACGCTCAATGAAAAATCCATTAAGTATCGCTACTTTTACCCCGGTTGAAAGTTCCGCGACTGCTAGAAGCCAGAATTAAAGTATCGGAATGAGTCCGCTCCAAATAAGCATTTATCTTTTCATTCCATCGCCGCTTCTTTCTTCCTCACTCTTACTCCCGCGAACTGAACTCTTTTAAATCGAGTAATTGGCTGGCTTCTTTCTTCGGCTTTTTGACGAAGTTTTGGATGAAACGCGCGCTCGCTAGCGCAGGAAGGAAAAAAGACAAGCCGGCTACAGGCGAAATAAATAGCGGACGACCTGCGTAAAACGTCGTCTCCGGAACAAGCCAACTTCAACTTGCGAAGCCCACCGTGCTACGCTGCGAAGCGGCGCTGTAGAAAAACTTAAAAATGCGCTGTCATTATTCCACGAGCAGAGCACTGCACGCTCGGACAAGAAGAGCTACTTTTTTAAATTTAAAACTAGGCTTTACCTACGAAGCTTTCCCTTTTATTTCTATTATACGGGCTTAGATGTATAGGGACTTATTTATCACTGTCCCTTTGGACTTCATTTCAAATATTTTTACATTTTAATAAGTCGTTGTTTTTTTAGGAAATTGTATGTTTGTCGATCTTTATAAAAGAATAAAGCTAAACGAAAACACAGTGATGTGAATATTGAAATTTTTATTATTTAAAAAGATCATGAAAAACGAGCTCTGTGAAAAACAGAGGATAGTACCTAGGAGCTGTAGAAAAATAAGAAAAAGTCTTTTAAATTTTAAAATTTGTATTCTTCTACGCTCTAGAGGACGTGAAGTTAGTGGGGTTGTATCTTGTTTAGAGGGATAAAAAGGTATTTTTTTTATTTCATATAATTTTTTAATTTTTGTTGATATTTTCCACTTTGCACATTTCAATTAGTATATATGTATATTTATATTTTACAATTCAATTATATTAGTACTTCAATTTTATTTAAAATTTTTTTATTGATTTAATATTTAGAAAATCCTTAAAAAAAATAAGTTGATAAAATGAAGAAATCAATTTAGTGATCTTAAAAATTCATTTCCCAGTCTCTAAGATGTTTATACACATTCATCACGATAAATAAGCTCTCAGAAATTAAAAAAAATATCTCCCTTCGTCCTTTTTCCAGAAGACCGCGCCCCACACAGACACGCGATCAACACGAGCAAAGTCCATCGCGGCGCTTGTTTTTAATTTAAAAAAATATAAGAGCGGAGAGCCCCTAAAAGGCAAGAGAGCTGCCCATATCGATAAAAAAAAGTTAAAATAGCAACGATAAATCATCAATCTCTGTTCATTCTCACGTAATAAATTTCCGCGTACAACGATCCTCGAGTCGTTATTTCTCATTTTCCAAAGTATATACCCGAAAAGAGAAAAGCTGGATTTGATTTATGGGGAAAGGAGAAAGCGAGTCGAAAGCGGGAGGGGGAGGAGAGGGTGCGTCCCATCGATAGGCCGAGCCCCGAAATCCGCGTACACGGCTACAATCGACCGTATTTTAGATTACTAGAAAATCCTCATTTCCGGCTTCGACTGGTGCTAAATCAGCCACCGCTGCCGCGTATCTAAACCTCCGTTTTGCGGCCACACAAAGATTGATTTGACTATCGGTTATCGATTTCATCCGGTCGTCGCAATTTCCCGGGCGCGCATTTAAATTGCTGCGCAGTGCGGTTCCACGCCGCGCGATAAGCGCGCCTTGCGTCGACAAATATTCGTGTCTTGGAAAAAAAGGGAGATCAAATAATCGGCGGACTTCTGCGGCTGTGATCTGGAATGATCTTTTTTAAGGAGATTGCCTCGGGCTTTTAGGATATTTTTTATAACTTGAGAGCGCCAAGAGGACTGGAAAACTTTTTGAAAGACTTTTATTTAATAACCGCGTGGGTAAGAAATTCTGATCGTATTTTAGATGGATGAAATATTTGAAAAATAGTATAAAGCGTCAAAATTATACTGAAAAAGAGAGTGTGCGGTCTACTTTACGTTCAAGCTTATCACTTCATATAAAATATGTGTTTTTCAGAAATCAAAATTTCCAGCCTGGAAAATCCCTTTTCAAAACTTTTGAGCATGACGTTTCTTCGCAACCGTGTATAATTTTAAAAATAATTTTAGCTCTTACTTTTAATTTATTTTATTTCCATGTTTTGTTTTATTTTTTATTCTTAATAATTTTTTATCTTTGTAATAAACAAAATGAGTTTTAAAATAATTTTTCATAACTATTGTTGTATAAGACTGCATAAATAAACGAAGCAGTAGTGATGCAATGTATATTTATCTAATTACGTTAATTTATATTATCTATAATATTAAAATTAAATTTCCTATTTATATTGTGTTATTTAACAAGTTCTAATCTATACCAAATATATATAGTTACAATAATTTCATCATAAAGTAAATGAATTTTGAATAATGCACACATTTATCAGGAGAATTAAGCAGCGCTTCAAATTCTGAAAAGCCGGCGACATATCTGTATTCAAATTATTGCAAATTTATCTCGCATGAGCTTCGAATAAAGGCAGATTTGTCAGATTGAAATACTCCGCTCACGTACGGCACGCTCACCTTCTTATATTATATTCGCCTACCTATGTATTCTTTTCTCCTATTCTCCTTGACATCGCAAAAGCAATTGTAGCCGAAATGCATAAAATCCCTCATATCCCTTTTCCGTCTCCATCACTGCATGTAAGATTGATTCCTCGAGAAATAAAAGAAATGCATATGGAAGACGATCGGAAGGAAGCGCGCAAAGAAAAATCGCGATACGTATTTTCGCTTCGATTCTGCGCGAAGCACGATTTTCGAGCTTTCTCACACGTGACTCATTTTCCGATTAAAAGGAGACAAAAAATTTTCAATAACCCGCGTTATTTAAACGACCAGAAAGGAAACTTTAACTTTCTGCCAGGCGTGTCCTATCAAAGATCCCTCAAAGCCAAGAGTCTGGAAAGGCCAAACTAGCGAGCGGCACGATACATTTACGGACACTTACGCGTATAATACAGCTCGATAAAAATATTAGGGAGGCGCGCACGTGCGCGGATTATACGAGTCCTGAATCGATAATATACAGCATAGTGCTCAGTGCGAACTTTCCTCTGTCCCAACACAAAGCAGGAGAAAGCAAACGAGGAGAAAGAAAAAAAAGCTCGGTTCTCAGGGAGAGCAAAAGATAATGGTCGCCCGGGGCGCGCATGTACATCGCGATACCCTACTTCTACCTTCTTTTCCCCCTTTTTCTTGCCGCCGCTGCTTCGCGGCTCATTTAAAGCCCGAAAACGCTTGCGAGAGGGAGCGAAAGGTCAGCGGGAGCCCCGCCTCGGAGATACTCCTGTCCCTTATCTGCGGGGCGCTTTGTCACCGCGCGGATAGATGCCGCTGGATAAGAGCGGCTTGGACAGCGTCGGACGGAGACAAAGATTCCTGTAGTTGGAGAGGGATGCGGATGTTTTAGCGGAATGAAGAGCGATACGAGGTGAGCTCTTTGCAGGGGGGGATTATCGAGTTTCGCTCCTGGTCAAAGTTAATTTTAATTAAATTCGGTGAGAGAAAGAGAGGGGGAAAGTGGAAGTCGGCCTGCTTTTTTAAATTCAGCGGCGCGCGGGCTGGTTTTCCCTCTTTTATTAACAAAATGCAAGTAATTTGTATATATTGTCTGAGGCATAAGAGGCAACTTTTTAACAAGAAAAATTTCTTATTAAGGGAGATAGAAAAGTTGCGACGGATAATTTAAATATCCTAGGATAATTTAAAGTTTTTCCGTGTTTAAAATAGCCTAGAACGCATTACTTTGTTTAAGCAACAATGGGATAAAGTTTATTGAAAGAGCTACTGAATAAAGAAAAAGAGGGCAGATAAAGAACATTAAGTACCGGAAACAATAAATGAAAACTTTTGAAGATATCGTTAAAATTGTTCCAAGGGTATAAGAGCATACGCCCTGATTTTGTCGTAAACTAATCTCAGATCGCTCGGGAAAGTTGCCGGCGACAAAATTCCCTCTAAAGAAGATTAAAGCTCCCCTTAATAAATTAGAGCCTTACATCCTTAAATTACCTCTCGGCTAAAAGGAAAAAGTCCTGAAAGCTTTATCGGTCGCTCAAAACTGATCTTTTCTACGTTCCCCTTAGTCGCTACAACAAAACGCAGTCGTTTGGCAAAGAATGACAAATAGTCTCGAGGATATTATTGCATTATTAACAAGACAATTTTATTGTCGTAAAAGCCAGATGGAACTGGGCGGGGTCTCTCTCGCTCTCGTCGGCGTGTGTAATTCAAGATCCGCGCCCCGTGGAAATGCAGCGAGAAACGACGACGCGAAGCAGCTAGGGAGAAAAAGAGCCGCGGATAGGAAAGCGGGAGCGAGAGCGAGAGAGAGATTACATTTTTATGCACCATAATTCAGCAGCGAGACGAAGAAAGAGCGCGGCTGGATAATCGAGAAAAAGCGGAGGAACGACGTCGGTAAGTTTCGCATTATGCCGCGCGAACCTCCTCTCTCTCTCTCGCACTGACACTCTCTTGCTCACGTACACGCCCGGCCACACAGACATTCTCGATCGAACGGCCGCGGGGCTTTATCGGGGGAAACGGCGTCGTTATACTTATCGGAACCCGCGGCGGCGGCTTCCACAAAAGAGAATGAGAGATGGGGATTCTCTCTTCTGGCGCGCGCTCCTTGACTTTCCATTCAGTGCGCGCGCGGCCGAGGATGTTTTTCTCTAAGCTCGCCCCCTCGATTTTCCTCGCAGTCTCTCGCAGCCTCGGTACACATGCCGCTTTATCGACGCGTGCATGAACAAGTGCTGAGTAAACGACGAGGGATTAATATTTATTCGGCGTGCGTTGCTGACATGCAAGACGGGTTAATTAGACGGGTTAATTTGAAAGAGGTTTAGCCTTAGAGCTAGGCAACTTTTATAATTTGTAAATAAATTATGCTTTGTAGAGGAGGATTCTCTGCAAGTTTAGTTTGTGGCGCGGAGATTCCGGGGCCGATCGGCGCAAAATCAAATACCAGTGAACTTTTGTAATTTCACATTTGGATGATTTACGTTAATGAGTTTCGAGCCATAGTTTTAATTAAACTAATAAATTAAAATAGGAAAGTTTAAATAATTTTGGAGAATCTCAAATAGTTTGGTCCTCGTAAAATTAACTAGAAAGAAAGGATGTTGTTTGAGTTAAAGTTTCAAGATTACGGCAACGTGCGGTTAATTACTGCAATTAAAAATTCCCCCAACTTTGCTAATTTCCGATATTTTTATATTACCTTTTATTTCAAATTCTTCAAGCCATTTTTCCGTCACAAAACTACAATGCACATCGCAAAATAATGACCAATCCAAATTAGAAAGCAACAACCGCATCTACAAAACACAAAATGCTTTTTTTCTATTTTTGACCCTCGAAACAAAAGGTCCGAAATAAAGTCGTTCCCTCCGACACGCTAAACTCTCATTCTCCAATACTCGAAAATTCCAGCGCGGTTATCAGCGAGGACATTCTCGTCCCGCATCCACAACCATCCGTCTGTGCATCAGCCGCGGCTAAAGCTTTTTCGGAAGTAGGAAAACGAGGTCCGACACGCGCGCAGGTGAAGAAAAATACTGCCTGCGTATAATCCGCGCGCTATCTCTAGCCATTTTTCCCAATGCGAACAACAACAGCAGCCAGAGCGAGGATTTTCCACGGCCGGCATTAGCCGGACCGTAAAAGAGGGTAGAAGTGGAAAAAAGCGGGCAGCGCTGATGTATATAAAAAGAAAAAAACTGGACCCGATTTACCGGGTGATATGTACATACGCGTGACTCGCGGAAGGAAGGAAGGAGTGGAAAAAATATGAGAATATAGGCGGAACGAACGAGCCGCGCTCTCCTTTGCGGGAACGCAGGGATGGAAGGGGATGCGGAATTGAGCTACGCGTTCTGAATTATTCAGGAATGGTAAAACTATTTTTGTTTATTTTTCGGCTACGCCAAATGAATCTATGGGCATTTGATTGCGCAAGGGTATTAGAAAAGTTGGGGTTTGAGTAGAGTTAAATAAAGTAACAGGGAACACACGCGTGTAATGGGGTATTTGCTTTTCAGTTGAAAATCTAATTCGAATAAAGGTTTGTCTTTCGTCGAGTGGTAGTTGATATTTGAGTTCAAGCGGACTGTTATTTGAACGTGCCAGCGGCCTGTGCGTATATCCTTTGTAATTTTAGTAAAAAGATTTCTCGTTAGTCTAAATCCCTTTTTCCGGAAATAATCTGCTCTCCCTCAAAAACTTTATTAAAACGGGACAACCATTTTGATTTCTCCGCTTTCGAGACGCTGTATTTTTGTAATTCATCTTGCGCGAAAACTCAAAACTCGACTATCTCGGTATTTTCCGCATCAAAAAATATTGTTGAAAGATTCAGCGATAAATTTTCTTTTAAGCTCGTTATTATGACAAAAAGATAAAGCGATTACCCGCTCAGGAAGTTTGAGCTCCTGAAAAATTCTCATCCCGAATAGCGCTGCTAATCTAACTTGAAAAACTCCATTATTTATCTTAAACAAGGCCAATAGGTCGGCGGACCCGCACAGCAAAGTATCGCGCACCTTAAGCCTGCCGAAAATTTCTCACTGCGCTGGCCACCTTAAAGGCGATATGGTGAGGGTCAACGGCACACTTGCCGCGGCTCCTGTTTGAATTTCATCCTGCGGGACCGCGCGAGCTTGCGGATCGTATCGCTGCCAAGGCTGTCTTGTTAGTTTTGAAACTATTTCCAGTGCGGTTTATCGGCTTTGTTCGAAATTAAACGGCGTTATTGTTTTATAATTACATAGGTGCCAAGCATCCGTCGCGGTTACTCTAAGGACTGACCTTTCTAAAGATTTAGCTGCGAGATGCGGTAAAGACTATTATATTACGTATAATTATACACATGTATAAATATACGTATTAAATTTGTTTATATTTAATTTAAGATTAACAGGCAAACTAAATTTATTATATCTACAATAATAAAATTTATTTACTTTTATACTTATAAGCAATAATAAATAAAATATAAAAAAATCCAAGCTCAACAAAATTAATTTTTTTTTTTGTAATAGAGTACGATGATTCTATTGTTCGCGTGGTGAAGAATTGATGAAATAAAAAAGACTCTGTTGATCTCCACAAACTATCCAATTAATTAAAAATTCGCCAATTTTTAATAAATTGGATAGTTTGTGGAGATCAACAGAGTCTTTTTATTTCATCAATTTTTTTGTAACTATATATAACAATTAATATATGGTATTATTTGTATATATTTGTTATTGGATTTCACTATTAATTACTTACCCTTTCGGGTATAACATTCATAACAATAGATACAGACATTTCAATGTGTACATTTAACAGTTAAATATTCAAACAATTTTGTTGGTGAATTACTATTTAGAATTTTATTTATTATTTAGAAAAAGAAAAATAATATTTAACAATTACAACTTATTACGGTCTGGAAGATTTAAAAAGGTGCACACTATCAATTTATTCCCTGCTTTAGATGCTTTTGAATAGTTTATGAGAAAATGACTAGTCGGAGCTTGGTTTATTAAAATGCTTGCTATTATTTTATATAAAGTTAGTTTTAAATTCATATTTTAATTAGCTATTTTAATGCTCCTACTCTAATTACTTCATATTTTAAAATAATATAAGGTATGCTTTAAATCTAAGAATAATGAAAATTAATTATCAAATAATGTCGATAAATGATAAATAATTTTTTTTTTATTTTAATTTCAAGAATAATTAGTAAATGATGAAAATAAAATGAATGACAGTTATATTTGTAGCGCAATAACAAAAATACTTTCATGATTATTATAAACTAGATAATTAAATTTAACTCATTATATTATATTAATGAATTATTTATTATTTTTTATTATTTAGCAATTTTCATATTTCATTTTTAATATACGGTACAAAACCAAAGTATAATATATATATTTGCTTTCACAGTATTATGTGGGTTTTAATAAAATTTAAAATTTTTGGGACATAAGAAATTACATATCCTCGGTCCTACCGAAGACTTACTAGATACTTCTTTCAAAAGCTATTGATTTTCAACTTTCATATGCAAACACTCTGAATGATTTAAATTCATCTGAAATCTAAAAAATTTTAATATCAAGAAGGTATTTTTAAGACATTCAATTCCTAATAAATATAATTTACTGAAAAACTCTAAATAACGAGATCAAAACTGGCATTTTTTTTTAAATCTACTAGTCTTAGCCACGATATATAAATTGATGCACTATATAATTTAGTAAGCTAATTTTTACAGTCTTAATACATATAAAACTTAAAGAGTAATAGTATTTTTAATTATGTCGCAACCGATGGTATTACTAAATATCCGGGAAATTTATTATGCCTCCAATTAAATTTTTACTGGTTAAATTCATCCTCTCCTTTATCATCAAAAGCCATTCCCATTGAAACGACTCTTTTGGCGGGCAAAGAGCTTAAAAACCATAAACTATTTACTTTGACGCGTTTATCCATTCTCGGAATTTCATCGTACAACTCTTGCAAATGGCTTTGCGCCGGCGCGCAGAAAAATATGATTCCCCCTCGCTCTAAATGTTAAGCAGCTCGCTTTTCCTCCACCTTCTATTTATCCTCCCATTCTAGTGTAAACGCTCGGCGCTTAGAGAGCACCGCGAACTACTTCTCCAGCTCCAGCGACAATCGCGCTCACAATGCGAAAGATATGCAGCGAAAATATCAGAGAGGGGTGAGAGAGAGAGAGAGAGAGCAAGAGAGATTCTCGGCACAACCGCCAACTTGCCGCGCTCCAAACTTCTCTTTATACCAAGCCTCCTCCTCACCCCCCTTGCGATAAGCTTTCGCGAGCGGCGCGGATTCGAGCTTGACGCCGCTACTTTCTATTTGTACGCACGCACCTGTGCAAGCCCTATTTTTCTTGCGTGTATACATTCACGCAAACTTTGCGTAACCGCGCCGAGAGTCGCTCCGCCACTCGCGAATGTATAAATTCGCGCATCTCGCGCGAGCGCTCCGAAAACACAAACTTGCGCCGCTCTTTCTCTCCGCGCGCTCGTTCGGCTGAACCCAGCTTTTGAACTCGCGGCTGCGCCCCACGGTTTATATACATCCAGCGCGGAAAGTCGCACGCGCGCGAGCGCTAGCCTATTTGAAATTCGCGAGTCGCGCTCTTTATTTTCCCTAGGCTCTACTCTCTCTCTACTCTCGCTCTCTTCGCTTTTTGCAAAAAATTCCGTATACGTGAACTCGGCGTATTCGTTTTCGCTCGACGACGGCTGTACACTTAAGCATTGTCTACGAGGAGCAGGAAACACTGGGTTTTAAGGTGACGTGATTCGTTTAGGATATTTTAGTTTTATTGTTATTGTTTTTTTTTCTTTTCTGGTGCTAAATTTAAGTTTGATTGGTGCGGTTTATTGTGTCTTGGTTTTAGTAATATTTATTTATATCGATTGCAATCAATTTCTTTCTAATAAAAATGTAAAATTTAATAAAAAGTGAACACATTGTTTTACGTATAACTACTATCCCATGCATAGACTATTGCTTCCGTGAATTTTTTTTTTCGGTTAGCGCTTTTTTATGGCATCCGACCAATTCGTAAAATGTTATGAGTTATTAAATTTTCATAAATGAATAAAAACTTTATATTTTAGTACATAAAAAAGTTTAGAGAAAATTCAATTAAAAAACTGTTGGCTATGATGTCACAGTGTATATTTTAATAAATATGTATACAGCTTATTTACCATAAGTTCTTTTACGTCTCGATAAAATTTCTCTAACAATAAATGACAAAAAACACTGCAAAACGTAGCTGCGACTCGGTCTGACCATACCCGGTACGTTCTACTTAATCCGTCGGCGTGCTCATCACGAGCTCAGCTATCTCAACACCCAAACAACACTCTAACCAATTTCTTTAAAATTTGCTCTCAATGTAGCTGTCGCTACTACGGCTTCGACAGTCTGGGCGCTTTATGAACAGTTTTGCCTGTAATCATCATCTGTATACATATATACAGCAGGCGAGCTGGGCTCTACGGCGAAGGACTCTCGTCGCTGCTTAAAGTGCGCACTCCTCGACTTCTCGAGTATTTATAATCGTCGAATCGGATAATAACCTTTTGACTGGAGTGCGCTGCGCGCGCTTCACGGGCTCTTTTATAAATCGTGAGCGAACGCTTGATTCGTAGAGCTAAGGAACGGAAGAATTTCTTGGAACGGGCGCTTTCTCTCCCTCTCTCTCTCTCTCTCTTTCTCTTTCTTTCGCTCTCTCAACGCCTCGTTTGCCTTCGTTAAATTAGCGCGGAATTTCAGGGATTGCTTGAATACCAGAAAACGTATCTAATATTTTAAGATTATTAAATCTTTTCATCGCTGAAATTTATTATATTTATATTTTAAACAATGCTAGTCATCTGCGCAGTTGCTCAATCGCATAAATGTACTAATAAAAACAATTTGATTAAGAATTTGCATTGCTTTTATTTGAAAAAAGATCAATAAGTAATTCAAAATTTCTCGTAGACTATAAACTAAAGTAGACAATTCAATAGACCGTAATCAGGACCGATTTAGATCATCTTATATTAAGCTAAATATGGCATTCAAGTAGTCCTTGGTTAATTGATTAATTGATTTTTCTGTTCGGGTGACTGTCAAATAAAGCTCAGAAAAGATAAAAAATCTAGAAAAAAACATAACTTTTAAAAATATTTGGAAGAAAGTAAAATAAATATTTTCATACCCATAGTAAACTTGTCTGTAAAGTATGATAATCTTTTTAGTTCTTCAGTTTTCTCAGCACCACGATTTAGTATACAATTTCCAAATGTAGAAAGGGCATTAAGATCCAAACGAGCAGAGTTCTGGTTGGCCAAGCGCAATCATATCTAAGACTTTTTCACCTCCCGGCTTTTTTCCGGCTTCTGTCCACTGGCCGCGCGGCCATTCGGCAGTCGTGGCGCTACATTGCCGTTTTTACAGCGCGTTTCCCCGCGAGAATAAGACAACGGCCATCCGGAAGCAGGCCACTATAAGCTGGCGCACTAAGCGAAATTGGTCGTCGCCGCGCGCGAGGCCAAAAGAAAACCTCGGCGATGAAAATTGGTATTCCGCGAGAGGAGCCATCTTATGTGAGAGCGAGTGCGCACAGCTGAGCATGTACAGCGAGAAAGAGACAGAGAGCTCAGTGGGTAAAAGATGGCGTGTATAAAGACGACGGCGTTAGACTTTCCTTCTCTCTCTCTACCTCCTGGCCTGCATTATCCCGGAGAGTAATTCTGTCAGAACGCGAGCGCGGTAATGCGTTTCTTGTGCGCGCCCGCGCGCAACTCCGCCATTACGTATTAGCACAAGTAGGTAAATTCTGAGCAAGCGAGCGCCCTGCAAAACTGGCTGGATGCCAGGCCCGCAGCTGCACGCTGGAGACAGGCTCTGGTGCGCGTGCTTACTCAAAAAAGAGAGAGAGAGAGAGAGTGGCTGTGCTGTGCCGGGATTCATCGATCGAGAGTGAGAGGGCATTTTGAAAACCGCGAGTGTAGTGGATATTGTTTAGCTCTCGAGATTGTTTACCGAATTTTTCATTGATGATTGAAACGGGAAGTTAGATGGCTACGAAAGTGATATTGGCGCCTACGGAGTGGAATGTTTTTGTTTGAAATGAGAAAATAAATTTTTTAGTATTTTGTGACACTTAAATTTCTTGAACAGTGTAGGGATATGAAGAATGAATGTTTAAATTGTTAATTTTACTTTCGCTGTTTATTTTATGATTTTAGAGCACTGAAAAATAAAATACTTCAATAACGAACATGATTTTACGCTTTCCAATATTAACGAATCGTAATTTGTAAAATGAAAAACATTATACAACGAGTATGTCATTAAAACTTTACGAGTTTTGTTATTAATTTAGAAATTTTGTAAAGAATTTCCGTCAAATTGACTGGGCGTAATAATAATTTTAATTCAAGAAATTGATTTCACATGAAAACGCATAATAAACCCATCTCTTTAAAATTAATCAGAATTTTGAATCGTAAATTTATGTACAGAGTATTTGATATCCGTGCACTTTCACGGTATATATCAATTTTATTACATAAATTAAGTGTATCTAGTGATAAAATTTTATTACGTGTATTCATCAGATTTCGGTTTAATTACTTTTAATCATATAATGAATTTGAACACAGAGATCTACATTACACACCGGACACGATATTAAAATGAGTAAATTATATTCTAAGACCATTTTTGCTATAACATAAACTTGATAACGTAAAACTTAATTACTCAAATCAGTATCAGAATTTAAAAGTAACAAAAAAACGTTCGTTGATTTCATAGAACGATTCCGAGAATTCAACATGCAAGCTTTATAAACGCATTAATAGTGCACTTTCAATATTACTCTAGTCCCTTAAACTGACTGGTGACCTACTCTCAAAGTTTGCACTTCGACGCATTGATACCATGTGAATAACGATTATTATAATTCGCTCACAGCAAAAACTTAATGGCTTCTACGGTAATTAAGAGCATTGCATTCAAGCAAGCAAAATGTATATAAGCAACTATTTTTAGTTATTTATTAATAACAACGTTATTGGTAATACATCGGGCATTCATATAAAAAGTTAATGTTTTCGTATCGGAGAAAAAGTAAACCAAAAATAAGGCTGTTATTCTATGCTTTGAATACGCATTCATATATGAATTTTTTAGTATTCTTATTTAAAGTCTCCTATGATAAAAAAGTAGAGCGAATTCCGAACTATAAAAGAATCTAATATTATCCAAAATTGATTGAAATACAATTAATCTTGTTCTATTTTCTATTATCTTTGCCTACATTAAATTATATTTAAAAAAATTTCCAATAAATTGTTCAAAGCTTCTTTTGATATCGACCTTACAACTTTTTTATTTGAAAATGTTTGTAATCTTTCTCATAGTTTAAAAATTTTATCAATTTTGTACCTTGCGTTATTATATTTTTTTTTACTTTTTATTTTTCGTAAAATATACCTTAAAATAAATTTTATAATTTTAAAATTTTATGCGATAATCTATATATTTTTTATCTAGAAAAAATTAAATATATTAGAGAAAATTCTTGATATGTATTGTACTACTGCAATTATAAGATTACGTTATTAATACTACAAAAAGTAATATTTCTTATATTGAATTTTTAGAGTTTTTGGTGAGCTCACAAAAAAGAAGTAATAGCTCGTCCTAGAGCACTCACGTAAAAACGCTAAAACCGCAGACTTTAATTAAAGGACGGTGCCGGCTACCGATAAAGATTCCTCTCACTAAAGCCGCTGTGAAAGCTCAAATTACTGATTTACAGTGATTTTCGAATTCTTGTTAGTTATTTGAAAATTAATTTAATAATGATTTCACAATAAAGCTCTCGCAATCGAATTCTTGTAGAAAATTAATACAGTAGTTTTCTGTGAAAACTCAGTTAAATTTCATAGTGGATTAATTTAAAAAATTCGAAATTCCGTGTTTACTTAACTAACTGAATAAAGAACAAAACAACTGCTGAGCCCACATTCGCAGAATTTTTATCATTTTTCTCCGTTGATCAAAAGTCTTACTTCCCTCTCACACCACCAATTGAATTAACCATCGTAATCGAAAATTCTGTAATCTATCCTTCAGCTCATCGTGTATTAACCAAAAGACGGCGCTGCGCTCGCGCGTCATCCGTCATAATAGCGAAAATGGCACCGATACACAGCGACGCAGCATCCGAGCCCGCCGGCTAATAAGCGCTAATGCAAAGGACGATAAATTCACGCGGACGCGTATATTAGCCATGGCGGGCGCATATTGCGCCGCATACATGGAATACGCGTCGCAGTGCTGCTGCCACTGCTGCCGCAGCGAAACGAATAAGCGAAGCTCTGTTGCACCCTCTGATGGACATTGACACGGGATCCGAGGATGAAAGAGAAATAGAGAGAAAGAGAGAGAGGAAGAGAGACAGAGAGAGGGACATAGAGAAAGAGAGAGCGAATTAAAGGCCGATCCGAGGTCAGCTGATAGCGAGACTGCCCTGGAAAATGGATCGCGGCATCCAGATCTTGCTTTCCCCTCCCGTGTGGCCTTGTTTTCCGTAGGTGCTGCAGTTTCACGTGGGCTCGATGCTGGTTTCCGATGTCAAGTGTTAAATAGAACTGGTGGCGGCGTGAAATTACGCGAAATTATCGGAGCCGTGAAGGTGAATTGAAAGCGCGTTAGCTCTCTGTAGGGGACATAATGATGTATGAGCTCGAAGCGAGATAAAGAAGATAAAGGGGATGCCGTTTTTGTTTTTCTTTTGCCCAGCGCGCGCGCTTTCTACTGCTTCTTTCCTTTTTTTGCCTCCAAGTCGATTGCCGGTGTATAATTAAGGACGAGATTTATGATTACGTTTTGGCCGAGATTAATCGTTGGCTATCATTTATTCAAGAGCCGTTAATGAACGTAACTACTGTTGCCCGCGTATGGAGTGTTTTATGATATGGTCAATCGTAACTGCCTGATCGATTGCATTTAATTGCAAGCCTGAAATTGCTTGAAGATTTCGATTTCCTAGTATGATGAGCACATTTTGCAGATAGCATAAAGTTGATTTAACAGTATTGCGATATTTGCGTTGTATCTTTTTTGGATTAACATAAATTTGATAGAGGTAATTTGCAATGATTTTAGAATCTGATTAGCATTGGTAAATAAAGTTGTAGGTAGAATCAGTGATTATTGTTCATTTGGCATTTATCAATTATTAACTAATGAACACAAGCATTCGAACAATTATTATCATTTATAGGTATATGTACAATATTTTGTTCGACCTGCTAAAAGAAGATATAATATAGCTATGTAATACAGATGATCGTATTCAATGTCGTAATCAATGATTGTATTATATTTTGATATGTAAATTTGGATTAATAATTATGAAGCAACAAGAAAGCAAATTAATTTGTATCGGAATATTTGATATTGGCAAAGTTGAAGATTAAACCATATTGAAATAAGCTTTACACTTCATACAAAAGAAATGTTAAACAAATTTAAAAATCGAAATGTAAAAGAGTTCTTTTACATTTGTTTATCAAATTCATGAATATTTCAGTTATAAAATTTTATGCATACGAAAGTTAACTTAAAATTGTATCTACCCACAGAAAATTAACTTCGCGGCCCAAATGAAATCTGCGCTAAAAAATTGTCTAAAATATCCAGGTGGTTTTTGGTGGACGCCTCATGCAGCACATAAATAAATTGACACCGCCCGTGTATACAGCGAGAGAGACAGAAAAAGACAGAAAACAAAACCGAGTTACAAAGACGAAAAAAAAAAAAAAAATATTAAAACAACGCAACGCACATTGTAAAATGGAAAAAAGCTGGATTGCTGGATTACTATAGTTTTGGTAAGAGAGGAAAAAAAATGAAAAACACTAGTGAGGACGACAAAAACACGGGAAAAAGCAGAAATAACGCATGGGCCGTTTCATTGTTACAATTCAGCTGGCGCGATAAGCCCTTGGAATGAATGCACGCTCTCACGTTTCGATGTCAATGTGTCAGAATCGTGGCCTTCCCTCCACCCTCCGGCTCATGTAAATACAAGAGCGCGAGCGCGAGTGGACCGCGCGTCACTCGGGCAGTGCTTGACGAACGAGCGCGCAATAAAAAAAGCTGGAAGCGGTATAAATAAATAAATGAATATACAATGCGCGCGGTCTGCATAAATGACAAATTTATAAGCTCGATGAAATTGCCGGTGTGCGCACCGCCGGACGGACTTGGATTATCACACATCGCTATTTACTCTATGAAATCATGAGATTCCTGCCATTAAATCAATTCTCAATCTAAATAAATCCTTTGAAATTTTAAATAAAGTAATTAAATATTCGAAATTAAATTCTTTTACCTGATAACAAAGCTAAGGAACAAAGGATAAACAAACAAATCAGATCTATCTAGTTGTAAGCTGACCTACGCGAAATCCAAAATTAGAGAATTCAGTTCACTTCTCTCATCCTAGAGTTGCTTTTGTATGTTCTGAACCGTTCATTCTCGTCTACGTGACTACTAGCTCTTCTCATTATGCCTCAATCTGATTTACGTTGTGCAACACCCACGAACTAGTAAGAAATACAAGCGATTTTTTGAATGTAAATAAATACAAACAATGAATTTTTATAAATATGTTTACAGAATTTCTGTTCAGAAATTTTAAGAAATGTGTCTGGATATAAAATCATATGAACTGATTTATTGTAAAAAAAGATGAAAAAACGCAATTTCATGTAAATTTAATAACTTGGTACTTCTGAAACTTCTCGATGACGAAATCAGAGTTATGTGTTGTTATGTTGTATTGTTACGTTTCTCATAAGTCGTCGAGTGAACACTCTTAACATTTTCTTTAAAATTTATTTATACAAATCCTACTGTTCAAATTTATATTATTTTAAATTCTGGTTGAGTGTTTCGGTTTTGCTTTGAACAATTGAAATAAAACTTTTTTTTATAAGGAAGTACTAAATTTTATTAAAGCCTATGCCTACTGCATCTACCAAGTAAATAAATTAAAATTCCATTTTAAAACAGCTTTTCGCCCAAAAAAAGCCTTGGCGTAATCCACGAAGTAAATCGCTTTTACTATAAATTTCGTCCTCCCCGCAAAATGGTTTTTCCACTCTCCTCGTATTCTTATCCCCAAACAGGAATGAACCGCTAGTGCGCGCTTAACCTCGTTCGCACAGCGTGCCATTTGCATACAAACAGGTTTACTTCTCAATCAACAGTAATTCCGAGTCTTACACATTCTACCTCATGAGAACTAGAGTCCCAACAAAAGCAGCATCCACCTTAGCCACATTCGAAACCAAAGAAAAATAAAAACAGACCACCAATCCAGCTCCATTAAAATCGCAAACGACATTCCGATCCAGCTGTCAAACCAAAGCTCCCGACACGTCTCCGCGGAATAGCAGAAAGACACGTAATCCGCGACAATAATTCTCGCGCGCATCAATGCGCCCTGTACGTGCGCATGGGCCGATCGTGTGACAATCAAGCCACACCCGTGCGCGCGTGTGTGTACACTCGGCGCCTCTCGGTGGGCGCGCGCGCTAAATCAAGACCGAGACGATCCCAGCTACGTACGTGAGCGCTGCAACGATAGCCTCCCTATCTCCCTCCGGATCATCCGGGCTTCGGGTTTCACTTTGATATGTTCTCTCTCTCTCTCTCTCTCTCTCTCTCTCTCTCTCTCTCTCTCGCTCTCGCTAGCTCACGGTTGGTCATCGATATACGTGCGTATGCACCCGCGCCGCGACACCTAATCTACATGCGCGAGGCTGGAATGATATCATCGCCATTCGATACACACGGACATGGATGATTGTCCGAGTGTGCCTCTGAATCGAGATATGGTTTATAGTTAATGTGCAATGCGTTATGCAATTGCGTCCGAACTGACTGACGTTTAATTCACGTTGAATAATTTAAGTTTTCGTAAATTAAGTCGTTGGTATTATTTGCCGGGACGATGATTTAGAAATCAATTAAAATTATTGCCAAATCACTTGATTTGCTATCTAATGTAAATATTTTATTTTTTGTCATTGTATTAGGTCAGCTGATAAATAAGGTGATAAAATAATAATGATTTTTTTACAATGAAAAAATTGGATTAAATTAGATGATAAATCAAGAGACTTTTTTTCTTAGCATAAAATCTGATAGCTACTTTATTGTGCTGAAATGTCAGGTAACTTTACAGCTGATTAATCATTTATAGAATTTCTATAACGCTCCTTTTCTGTAGATAATATAATTACTGACAGAATTTCAAAATTTCAAGAAAAAACTCAAGCAATAATAAAGCTCATTTGTTGCAATACCACTATTTATAAATATATCCAATACCCTCGCCCATATCACTCCGACTTCAGCCCGTATCCTCAAATGGCTGTTGGCGCAGAAACATTTTCATTATCGCGCTTCCTATCCAGAAAAAAAGCCCTCACTCAAACAATCCCTTTTAATTTCCCCCCAACGTAACAATCTCATTCTCGGCCCAGCCTTCGACCAAAATACACCGGAGCCGACAGATAGAGCATTCGCTTTCGTGCCCGCTTTGTGCGCCCTATAGAGAGCGAGGGAGAGAACTGGCAATCGCGTGTTTAGGGCTCAGATAGAGCAAATCGCGCATACGTACGTTTGTACACCCAAGTTTGATTGAGTCGTGCTCTCTCTCCTTCCCTCGCTTAACCCGATCGCTCTTCTCTTCATTCGGCGAAACGCATCGCGCACTGCAGCTGTAATTCCGACCCTACCTCCCGCCGCGAGGAGCGCCGGAGAAGTATGAGCCAATTAAAAGGGCGCCAGGTGGATGCGCGCGCGAGCTTTCCCTTGCTTTCTCGCGTGCTGGCTGCACGTTCGCTCGCAGCCAGGATCCATTGTGTTTTGCGCGCGGACTTGCAGGAGTCCTCTTTTTTTCAGGAGCTCGGCTTTTACCGCTGCTGCTGCTGCTGTGGGTGCAGGTACGGCTTTTTGAAAATGGATGGGTATTTTTGCGGAGATCCGCCGGGGCTTTCCGAGCTTTTAACCGTATGGAAGTGTGAGGAGGATGGGCAATTTTGAAATATTAGAGGTTTTCGATATAGATTTTTCGTTTTTATCTAGATAACTGAAATGATGTTATCTTAAATGTTGAAGCATTTTTTTAACAAGTCTCGATTACTTGATTAAATTCTTTGTTAATAAAATGTTGATCCTCTAGAAAAAATGTGGAACAACAAGCTTGGAATTTACTTTTCCCACATACTCGCGAATCATTAAACTGAGCGTGTGGATTCGTTAACAACTCCCCCGCGGCAGAACCTGATACTCTATCTAGTTCCAGCCGTTCTACAGTTTCATTCTACTTTCAAGTAAAGAGGTCACAGAAAATAAACGACACACTTAAAAATGGAAAACAAAAGCAGGCAATAGTAGTAGTAGTAGTGGAGGCGCGGTAAAGTGGGTGGGTGGGGCGGGTAAGAGAGATAAACAAAGGGCGAAGGGCAGAGCAGTCTTTGGAGCATTAAACACGCACGGCGTGTGTCTCGTTTTTGCAGGGAGCGGCGAGGCGTGGCTGAAGAGCGAGATGCATGCCGAACTCGGCACGGAGATCCAGCTGCCGTGCAGTCTGAATCTACCCCAGTGCATCGCGCTCCACAGCATCAAGTGGTATCAGGGCAACGAGAGGATCTTCGTTTACAGCGCCGACGGTGACATGACCCTCGGTAACGAAGAACTCACCTCCAGGTACGTTCCATGCATATATACACTCTAGTAATATACTACTGCGGCGAGCTTTTAGTATGCGGCAAGGGCGACCGAGTGAATGTAAAAGTTGATTAAAGAGCCGGCTCAAAAGAGATTTTCATCTCCTTCAATTTATTTATACATGCAAATACATCTTTTAATAATACTTTTTACGAAAATTCTATTTTTATAACGATAAATGTAAATTGGGTTTTAGGTTAGTCACTAAACAATTCTGTGGTTATTGGTATTTTAAACAACCTCCTACGTGCGCTTAAAACAAAATACTTTAAATTTTCAAAATTATTAGAGATAAAACTATTCAAGTCAATTTTATATAAAATAGTAATACAAATAGAACAACAAGAGTTTGAATAGAATCAATATTTTAAAAAAATAACTGTATAGTGAATACATGTAAATCTCTGAATTTATATTATCGACTTTGACCTACCAAAACTCATTTTTATCACTTTTTTTTATTTCATGTTGATTTTTTTTATTTGAAACGTTCAGTTTTTGAAATTTTTTAGTACGATATGTATAATATTAACTCTATAATATAATATTCTATTAAAAAACGGTTTGTTAATTCTGACAATTTTACATTTTTATACTTTTATAAAAATTGTAACCCATTGTTAAATGACTTCTTTTTTTTGTGTATAACTTAGGACTTTCATGTTAAAAAGTGATATTGAAGTCATAAAACTATCTTATCTATGGTTTACTGAAACTATAAAATAAATCAAGTAAAATTGCCATGGAAAAACGATTTAATATAAAGTTTTGTTGATTTTTTTAGAAAAAAACTGATACGACTATTTATACAACTGAAATGTGACATCAGAAACTATAAATTTGACCTAGTATTACCTTTTATTCTTATTATATTAACTATACTCATCAAAGTCAATATTAAGATCTTTTATTTTGAAAACAATAAAATTTTTATTATATCATACTTACTAAATATTTATATAATTCTAACGATATTTGCCAACTTTAATAAAAGAACTTATTTTTAGATAAATATTTTATAAGTACTATTTCAATA